>JABASP010000050.1:0-105351 GCA_019776565.1 Sminthurinus signatus | reverse complement strand
TAACGAAGTGTTGGCGCCACATAATGTTAAAGAATGAGCTGCGCATCGCTATGGCACATTCTACAACATTATGCTGCGCAACACTTCGTTGAGTGGGTTTTTATGATTTCAATCACATATGCTTTATAGTAAGAAAATAGTAATAGTAACTAGTGGAATTCCAAGCTAGAAAAATTCCCAAAAACAAGTTGATACTCGGTGCCACACTGTACACAAAATACACAAGATTCGTTGAGTGACACACGTAGTTCATTTTGTTTCAAAGTGTCTAGATAAATAGATGGATGCAAAATACAGACTACAGACTGAAAGTTTAAAGCGGAGAAGAGAAGAGACGATGAGGACGAGAATGAAGATGGAGCAACACACGTGGAAACTTGACAAAGAAGCTTTTATCTCATTTACAAAGTTTACAAAGTACCAAGTAAAAATGTGGAAGCTGGAAGCAGGAAACTTTTTGGGTGACAAGGTGCAAGATGCAAAAGGGAGTGGAGGAGCATTAAGGAATCTAATTGACAGACAAAGAATTCAAATTTTAAGCCCAAAAGGAAGCATCAAACTCTTTCTCTTCCGTCTTTCTCATTTCACTCACAACAAATTAAAATATTTAATTCATTGGCAACTGATCAGAAAGTAAAGGCCAAATAGATTTGGGATTTGGATTTCGGATGAAGAATGTAGAATGCAGAATGTAGAAAAACTACTGAAGTTTTAAAAATAAATTTGCAGCCTAAAGACTAAAGATGCTTAATGTCTCTATTGTAAAACATTATGCATCATCATGTCCTCTCATCCATCCACTCTTTTCACTCTCCACTCTCAAAATAGCGAGTGGATTTGGCGTTGCTAATGATTAAAAGGCATTGAGTATCGAGGATCGAGTGGTCTAGACAAAAAATTTAAATAGAATGTTTGCATTCCAATGGGAAGTCTGAGCACTAAGCAACGTGTAGTAAACACGAAACACGAGTGAGGGAAAAACTATTGTTAGAATGTGGAATTTGGGATATCTACAAGTGCAATTCACAATCCACACAATATACAATAAACAAAAAAAATGTAGATCAGAATCAGAAGCAATTTGTAATTTGTATTTATATTATCCTGGTAAACAATTTTTGTATTCTAGATTTGAGATAAAAAGCTTTTTTTTTTACTTTTTATGCCTCTCTTTCTTGCAAAATTGGGGATCGGATTCGGAATCGGATATAACTCACAGATCACTAACGCTTCCTGTACTTTGTTAGTAATATTATATAGTTCATTATTGAGAATTGAAAGGAGGGATAAAACACTGTAAATTGTGCATGGTGATAAAAAGAGATTGAAATTGATACAATGATGCAATATTCCCGGACATAATATTCCCAAAAACTTGCCGAAATTCCCCATAAACGATCCTTTTCTTACCTATAGTAAAGTTGGATGTCGCCTGACCATGGCATGACTTTTTATGGTCATGACTGCACTGTACACTGTAGACGCTAGACAGTAGACAGTAGTAGCAGATTTTCACTTCCGTGCTTATGATTTGTAGGGTAATTTGTGGTCAGTAATATTTCCGCTGCCTTTTTTTACCACAAAATTGAAAGCTTTTGGCGTTTGGCTAAAAAAACAACAAGAAGCAGGTTACAATGTTCATTGTATAAAATGTACAACTTACAATGGTCACATTCCTACTCTTTTTTAATGTAGTTTCAGTTTCATTTTCACTTCCTATTTTGTAAATACTCTTCTTTTGATGTTCTATGTAATATGTAATATGTGATGTGTGATGTGTGGTGTGTGATGATGACGGAGAAAATGAATTACGACTTTAATATAGGCCGTGAAACAATAAAAAAAAGTATTCTAGATTCTATTGCACTATCAGCACACTATTTCATTCTTCAACGCATCTAATGGACACATCCTGTCCTAAATATGTAAGTAAGTATTGAGTATTCAGTACTTCTTATACATTATACAATAAGATATAAGATACAAGTGTATTGAGTATTACTGAGTCATTTGTAAGCCATTGCAGATCAAAGCCACCGGAAAAATTACAGCAGGTGAAACTTGAATAGAAGTTGGGAAATTTATGTCCTCCGCACAAAAAGTCAGACTTTATTTATAGCACCCTCTTCGCCTTTTCCTTTCAACATAGACTGCACTGGATTGACATGATAATATATGGAGATAGCTTTTTTCCTCTCCTTTTCCCGACTCTATTGTCCAAGTCCAAGGCTTTTACTTGAAACTCTGGATGGGGAAGGAATGGAATTGTGATGCAAAAATAGAACGATATTCATTACAATTCGGTTTTCGGTGTTCGGTATTTATGTACAATGTACAACATGTCTAATTTGTAATTTGCTCCTTCTTGAACCACGATGAATACTACCTAAAAGTATTTTTATTACTTGTAAATCATAACGTTTACTTATTAAAGGAAACAAGAGTAAATTAAAATGCGGTAGTACACATTTTTGTTAACTACAACTGGCTAATAAAATCTGTAGTCAACAGTCTATAATTTTCATGATGTAGTTTACAACTTACAAGTCACAAGTCACAAGTCAAAAATGATGGTGAGAGATGATGTTTTCTATTTTCTGTTGGCACGTCTCTTTTCTCTTGGGAGTTGTCATTCGTCGATCATCAACTGCAAACACAAAATACTACAATCTACAATATATGAAACTTTGGGAGCTTTTTTAAGTCTCCGGACCCCAGACGAATTCCGGTTCTGTCAACTGTCAATCAAACAAAAACGGCGTGTGTAAAAACATTCAACCTGCACAAATTTATGAATGACTTGCCACGTGACCTTAGTTTTTTATGCAGTCAAAAAACAACCGGGACCAGTTGCCGGTTGCCGGTGTCAATTCTCAATACACGGCGAAACTTTACAGTTTACACTATAATAGGATTTTCATTAAAGTTGTATATTAAGTATTAAGTACTTTGTTTCATGT
The DNA here is from genome assembly GCA_019776565.1 of Sminthurinus signatus. Lineage (NCBI taxonomy): Eukaryota > Metazoa > Arthropoda > Collembola > Symphypleona > Katiannidae > Sminthurinus > Sminthurinus signatus. The sequence continues at coordinate 102,391 of JABASP010000050.1, read as the reverse complement.
GGATTGTTGGTTGTTGATGTTTTGGTGTGGCCTGCTTCACAGTTCACAGTCTATGATTTCCCTGATCCGTCATCCTCCATCCGTCATCAGTCCTATTTATTAATGATTACAAAGAACTTGTTTATTCTTTATTCTAAAAAATTAAATGTTTATTATGCCATGGGAAAAACACTGTATTTATTGAGACTTGATATTTGAATATTCAGTTTGAACTCTGATTTCTGATACCACAAAATCTTTTCCCGTATCAAACTTCAAAAATCAAAAAGAATCCTCAAGCTCCTGAAATAAAAAAACGGTACAAGTGCATCCCAAATCTCAATCTCTCTACAAAAAGCTTTCATATCATTTCCTGAACATTTTGTTATGAATATGAATGCTCTATTGTTTAGTTGCTCAGTTTCATATGTATACGGTATACAGATATTTACAGTATACAGATATTATGTGTGTACTTTTAAATCCATTTATTTAAAAGGGGAGAGTATATTATAATATTAAAGGGTTACAAAATGTACGAAGGGAAACATAAATATTCAAAACACAAAATCCGACTGACTTTTCCCAAATTCGTACACATTTGTAAACGTGTAGGAAATAATTCACTGTGCTTTTGTCGTCGTTCTTTTTCTTCTACATATGACGATTAATATACATGTAAATGTTCTTTTTTTGTATTTGTATTCTTATTCTAATAACCGTGCAAAAGGTTTTTTCTTTTCCTTCTTCCCGGTGTGTTTGAAGTTTAAAGAGGCTTTGAGATTTGAGATTTGAGTTTTGAGGCTGGTTGTAACTGTTTATTTGGAGCGGTGTCATCACGGCCATTTTTCACCATGACTTTTATCACCTCATCATCGACTTGAAATTGCCCGTCCTTTTCTTTTCAAAATCCACCAGTGACTTCAGACTCTAGTTCTTTACTCTCTGTTTCTGCTCCTCATCTGTTGACTTTTTCATACTACATTCTGCATTCAGCATTCAACATTAGCCATAAAGTCTATTCTGCTCGGATGAGACAAACATGAATATGTTTCTCTCTTCACAAGACACATTACACATGTACGCAGACCAAAACATACAAACAAACAACATGAAAAGAAGTGTACAGTCTACAGTCTACACATGACATCATGTAACAGGCAATATCTGTATTATTATTATTATTACTTTTGTAGGTATGTTGCACATCAAATATCAAACACTCTTTTCTTCCGTTTTGTTTCTTCCTTGTTTTTCTTCTTGTTGGTTCATTCTCTCGGGTTTTTACTTGTGTATTGTGAATTGTGAATCCCCCAGTCTCTGCCCTCTTTATTCTTAAGCGCGTGATATATTATTATTATAGCAAGATATTATACATTATACATGATATTACTATACACTTTAAACTCTGTCCTTTTGTCTAGTATAGAGATGCAAAATCCAAAGTTTCATACAAGGGATTGACACAAATCTTCATCATAGACAAACCCTTCTCTGTACTCTGTACTCGGTACTCGGTACTCTGTACATTTGCAGTTATGGAGACAAAGATTATCCCAGTGTACAAAGTACAAATGAAACAGACATAAAATGCCAATGCCAATGACAAGTTGTTTAAAAGAAGAGAAAAAGATACAAAAAAATATTATACACATGATATTATTGTACATTGTGATGATGATGACTATTATAAAACAGTTTTCCATGTTACATGATTATTATGATTACTTTGTTACTAATGCACAGGACTCTGAATTCTAAATGCTTTCTATTTTCTATTGCTTCCAATTGCATTCTAAATGCCTCGATATGAGTTAATAAAAGTAAATTAAATTTGTAATAGTAATTTTTCCCTTGCTACTTTATACTTTATACCCTTTTCCATTATTACTATATGCATTATGTTTTATGTATATGTGACAGGTAAAAAATAAAAAGGGTAGTTGGTAGTTTCTTATTTGCTTCAAATTCTCAACTCCAAAACTCTAAACTTTAAAATCCAAGTTCACAGGGTAATAATCATATGTGTTGGCTGCTGAATGTTGAGTGTTGAGGGACTTTGAGGGTCGTCTATGTATACATATGAATTTCATTTCCGAATCATTACACCTTATATGAGACTGAAAAGGTTAAAAGATCTGTGAAGGAAAGTGATTCATTTTTATTGGTTAGAAAACCATATGCACAATGTACATTGTACATCTCCATTTAAATCCCTTTTAAAGTATAGCGGATTTTTTTTCTGCTCCTTTTATTGTATGTTGTTCCGAGTTTTCAAAAAAAAAGCATTTCATTTTCTATTTTGTTTTCAAACTTGTGTCAAAATACAAAATAGAGAACAAGTACAATATTCAATTCCATATTGTTGAAATTTCTGTATAGAATTTAGATGTGTATGATTCTGTACAATACATGTAGAAAATCATTGTTTAGCTGCCATATTTTATTCCTTGAGCGGGCCAAAGTGACATTTAGTGATGAGACGTTTGACTTTTTTGATGACATAAACGTCAATTTTAACTGGACTATTGACTGTGCACAATACACAATACCGATAGTGAAATATTATAAAATAAATAATTGGAAAAATGATGATGACCATAAAAGATAAAAGTACATTTAATATTAAAATTGACGGGTCTCTCATCTCTCATAATATTATATTATTGATACTGGTTTTGGTTTGCTTTGGTTGATATTGGTTTGGTATTGGTATTATTTTATTACTGTAATCATTATTATGATTCTGATTAGAACTTGGAATACTGAATACTGGGATGAGGAAAAAAAAAGAGAGGAGAGGATGAAAATGGGACCACCTCCTACTGTGAACTAACTCAACTTTTTGCCGTATTAAATCATGATGTGATACCGTAATACCGTAATACGGGTTTCATAAAGTATCGCTCTCTTTCCCTAGTCCCAACACTTCATATCGTATCACAGGAGTGTACATAAAGTATAAAGTGTTAGGGAAAGGGAGTAAACATCATCATCATTTTATATTTTATCCTTTCTTTTTTTCCCCATGTATGGAAAGCGTGAATAGTGAATAGGGCAGAGAGAAACAGAAACAGAGTGTCCAACAAAAGGTTCGCTATTCACCAGTCACATAATATCACATAATATTATGTATCTATATAAATGAGTATTATCTCCATAACTCCACAATCCACAGTCCACAACTCCATAATCTACATACAGATAATGTAGATTTACAGTTTATGTGTTTGTGTTTCAGATTCAAAACAGTGTAGAATATGCGGGAAAAGATTGAAATAGGTGTTGCATGTTCCAAGTTTCATTCTGCTCTTGTCAATCCTCTATCCTCTGCCATGCTCTGCATGTCAACCCCCAAAAAGCAGTAACATAAACTACACATAGATGCGGAAAACCGCGTCAATTTTATGATTATGACAATCCTACATTTTGACCGAGCAACAACAACACCAACCAACATGAACCAGAAGTCCAGGAGTCGCGCGACCTCCTTCCCAATAAACTATAAACAAGTACACAAAACTACACAAAAGTACAGAGCACACACGCAAAAAATAAATATGTACAATGTAAAACAAAAATATTCCAATCCTTGTAACTTGTAAATCAATGAAAATTCTACATGTGGAATGCCGAATGTCGAATGTAGAAAGTAGACAATAAATATCATAAAGATAGTGGAGCAACACGGACTTTTGTAATAATAACACCACTTAAACTAGACACTACGTGTGTAGCTGCCATATCTGTACACATAAATATGACGAGACACACACACACACAAACACACATGGATGACGTAAAACGTAAAAAAAAAGCGATACATAAACCTTTTTCTCACTCTTTTTCCCTCCTTTTCAATATTCTTCATGATGACAGTCCACGTTCCACGTTCAAGTTGAATTGTGTGCACATTGCCCATGCACAGTTATCGTTATTATTATCATTGTTATGATTACGATTATGATTACGATTACGACTAGTGATGTCATGTGTCGCTTCATGCCCATTCCGTTCTATAAGTTCTATGCCAGGGTTCATCACCACCATCCACCATCCAGATCCAGGATTTCAATCAATCCGAAACTACTCGGAATTGTAGGGTGAAGTCTTATGTAACGACTCATGTCTAATGTCTAATGTCTAGAGTCTAGAACCTGGAAATGGAATGTACCAATTTTGAAAATCCATGTACTTTTAAACTTTAAACTTAAAGATGAGACTGCTGGAATCTGGTATCTGTATTTTTCGGATTCGCTTTACATGTAAATGAGTCAATATCCTCCTGTGGAAACTGTGGATTTAAATTGAACATTTTATTTTATTTTATCGAGAATTTAGAATCCAGAATCTAGTATCGAGAAACAAGATGCTTATGTTAAAAGCTCTGGATAATCCTTCCTACAAATCCAATAATTCTAGACTCTAGATTTTAGATTTTAGGCTCTCTTATACACCAGTTAAACACGACTCTCTTTCTTACGTAGTTTGTGTATATTTTAATAGATATTTTAAATATATCAAGGCTTCTTCTATTTAGAGTCAACTGATGATTATAGATTATGGAGAGAACTGACTTGTGAGAGAAGTTCACTGGATCGAGGATTGATGGAGCAGCATTGTACTTTTGGTTGTAGATTAACCAAAATCCAAAATTACAAGCTGTAAACTGAAAAGGATGGAACGTTCAAGATTGACATGAGCTTTCTCACTTATTTTAATACTCTCACGGTATGAGGTATAAAATGTAAAATGTACTTATTGACTGGTGTGGCCGGTGGTTCTTTTTCTGGTACTGGTACTTGGACTGGTGTCAGAGGGATGAGGTTGAATTCAACGATTACATTTTATACTTTCCTCCTTTTGAAATACGACTACACATGACACATTACACATTATAGAGTACACGGGCTTTTGATTTTAATTTGTATCATTGCTCGTAGCAAATCCTGATATCATAATAAAATATGGAATATGGAATATGGCGAATGGAATGGAATCAAGTGGATTGGATTGAACTGGATTCAAGTGGAGTGGATACAGGAAATCCTATTGAAAAATTCGTTCTGTGATTGTTTATTGCACAGGGAGAAAAAAAATTGTTTTGTGTGTTTGTGTGTGTTTGCTTATAATAATAATAATAAGTGAATGTTAAATTTTATGTAGACATTGAAATTGCAATTGGAATTGCTCTGAATTCAGAATATAGAATTTGGATGGATGGATCTATGACAAGAGACAGGAGTGGAAAAGTGGAAATTGTCAATCGTCAATCGTCAACCGTCATTGTCAATGTTACATATACAATGTAGATATGAACAGAGTATAGCAGATCAGAGCAGAGCAACAAAACTAACAAAAGTCCAAAAAGGAAGATGATGCCATAATCGTAAAATTTAATTTGTATGTCCCTTGCAGAAATACGGTAGAGAACGCGCGCTCCGACTATTCACTGTGCCCACATGAAATGAAATGGGATAAATACAAATAGGCAGGAGCATCAACACAAATACCAAATACAAAGTACAAAGTACAAGAGTGTGTAGAGTGTATAGTAAATATACATTATATTATGGAAGAGCGACAGAGTGCGTGACTTTGGACCGAGCATTCAGCACTGACAATACAATAATTGGGAATAAATACAAATGATGCGAATCCGAATGTTTATGCTCGCCTTTCAGTTGGGCTTCTTTTTCCACTGTATTTTTCTTCTGAACACTTCACTCTCTCTCTCTCTTTTTGAGTGTGTTTGTATTTTGTATTGCATTGCACTGTATTTATGTGTACATATGTATACATGCGTTTTGGATTTTCATCTCCTCATTCTCCGGCACTGACTTTTCACCAATGTACACTTGAATATATGAAAATTCTACATTCTATTTCTGGTTCTGTGTATGCTGTGCCGAATTTGGATTGCTTCTGTCGTAGGTATTGTGTACAATAGAAGAGAGTGACTGTGGTACATTTTACATTGTCTGCTCCATGTCTACATAATAATAATACATAACACCGCCGTTTGATCTTGATTCTGAGTTTTGACAAACCAAGAGAGAAAGAGAGAGGGAATGAAAAGAGCACACCAGCAGAGAATATTTGTGAGCGAGCGTGGAGGAAAAAGACATGAATGTCGTGGACGTTCCTCCGTCCTATATTTATGATAAGCATTTGATTTTACTATCTCGCTCCAGTCCGCTCTCTGATAACTTATCCAGACTTTTATGGAGGGAGCTGCAGGTTCGTCAAATTTACACATCCTTTCATTTCATTCCCTTTTACCAATCCAATCCTATTCATCCCACACAACACACAAGTTACAAGTACATTCCTCTTTCTCACTTACTCACTCACTCTCATCACTTTTCTCCTTTCCTCTCTTCTTCGTCTTTGAATGTTGAATTCCAACTTGCAAATGATCAACATGAACGGGGAATGAAATTTATGCATTTGATATGTGCGGTATGACGACTGACGACACAAAAGCCAACAGCCAACAGTGTTCAGTGTTCAGTCATCAGCCAGAGTTGAATCGAGTTGAGTGCACAATGTTATATTTTCTATGTAATTTAATACACGAGCACACAAATACATAAACGGAACAAGTAGAATGTAGAGTGTGGAAGAACATACCACAAAATTTATAGAATTCGAATTTATGAATTTCCTCGTGACCGTGAAAAGCTAGCAAGAGTGAATCATCCTTTTCTCTGCTGCTGCTCCGGTTCTTCCTCTTCCCTTTTCCCACTTATACAAATCTACAGTAGTCAACAAGAGAGATGAAAGTGCTAAGCTCATTATGATTATTACTGAGACATTTGAGATTTGACTACTCACAGCATAATCTACACACCAAACACTACACACTATCTGCTGCGGATAACTCCTACCAAGATTTTCTAGACTATAATTTACTCCATCAACCTTTTGAGCTAACAGCTAACCCCACAAAGTCAAAGAACCAAAGAGTGACATGACACGTAAAATCTCATTTCTATCACACACAGCGATCGTCACTGCGTGTACATCTGTAACTGATCCTTTTACATCTATTCGCCTTTGCACATCAGGTCTCTAGATTTTAGATTCTACGTACAATACAATTTTCTAACTTCCAACTCCCAACTTTTGGACTTTTCCGATCAACTCATCATCCCTCAATCCTCTCAATATATCTAGATTTTTGTCTTGACCTTTGTCTTGAATTGGACTTGGATTTGATTCATCTACCTTTACTTTACTTTATTTTATTTTATCGCAAAGTTGTTTGGATTAAAACAAGTTTGATTTGGCCCTGTTAATTAATGAGGACTATCTATAATTTTGCATGACTTAGGAACCCAAACAGATTTTCGGCGGCTTAACTCTTCAACAGAGGAACATGCGGAAAAAACATGAGGGTGAGGGGAGTGATTGTCCACTGTACACTATATATTGTATCTAAACTATCTACGATGTGCATACGTACAAAGATAAAATGAGTTTCATCAGGGAGTTTGGCTTTTGTTTGCTTGGTTTGACCAGCTCATTCCAGAGCTCCAGACTCCAGAGTCTACGGTCCAGAGTAAAGAGTCCAGAGTGCAGAGCAGAAAATCCTTTAGGCTTAAGGCGCTCATGTTTATCTGTAAAAAGTAATGTAGTGAACAGCATCTTGGGGTCAAGATAAAATGTAGCTGTCTTTAAACGAGGAGGAAAAGAAAGGAAGAGTGTTCAATGTTCAGTGTTCAATGTTCAGTGTTTAGTCTATGGAAGGGAGGGACAGTGAGAGATAGAGAGGAGACAGGACAAGACAAGACGGAGAGATAGGAAAACAGAGAGAGATGTTGGATGTTGGCCTTGTAGGAATACAAATAGTTGTGCGAATTGGATAAGGAGAGCAATTTATTTGATGGAGTGAAAAAGTCGGAGCTAAGTTGTGTAAATACGTGTGTATCTTCTATCTTCTATCTTGGTGTGTGTGGACGAATGTACGAATGTACACTGTACATTGCACATGGTGCTAGATAGCGGATAGCGGATACTGGATGGCGAGTAGTCTAACCCCTTGTACCCAAAGGACAAGGGTAATATCGTGGAATCATGTAATGGACTCTGGCCAAACATGGACATCATTTGTTTTTCACAGGGCAATTTGTCAAATGTTCAAATGTCCAGTCGGCCGAATAATCATTCCTATCCGACCATTTCTCTTCCGGCTACACAATGTTACAAACGCTTCCGCCAATGCTTTTTCACAATTTTCTCCAGCTCCGTCTCTACATATTACATACAATTAAATACAATATATCGTACATACAAAATACAAATCTTATACCTCTTTTCCCCAACTCTTTTTTCTTATATTTTCTTTCCCGTTCCTTTTCAAGCATCCAGCAGCCAACAACCAGCAACCAGTCACTCGCTCACTCACTCACCAGTTGTATCATTTTCATTCATTCTCTCTATCTCTCTCCAGTCTCCAGTCTCCATTCCCTTGTCAGATCATTCCGCTCAACATTTTTCATTTCTTGAGTGCGATAAATGTACCTAGTTGAGCCATTTCCCATTTTATCTTATTACCATATCCAATTATTCCAAGTGTACAGCTTACTTTTACAGGAATTCAAACCATTCTACATTCTACACTTTATACTTTATAGTTTATGTACAATTCATTCTTTCGCATGTCAAAGCTGTTCCGTTGGGATGGAAAAAAATCATTCCCTCTTGACCATTTTTTATGTCAAATGTCAATTGTCAATTGTACAATGAAATGACCAAAGGATAACTCAAAGATGATTTATTTGTCTCAAGTCTCAAGCCTCCAGTCTCCAGTCAAACGGAAATTGTGGGAGGTACTCTAAAAAAATCTAAATGGAATCGGAAATCGGAAGTATTCATATCGTATTTTTTAGCCGAGAAAATATAATGTATAATTATTATAAATTATGTTATGGGGAAATGCTGTTAAAAATTTGAATAGGAGTAGAAATCCGACTCGGAAATGTTTCACTCCTTCTCCACGCCTCCGTCTCTAAATGTCGTTTCCTCGGACATTTATAACCATTAGTTTATTGTGTTCAAAAGGTGTGGGCGGCAATTGGTGTATTGAAATGTGGTCTAGTTTTTTACCTGTGTATAATTTCAGCTTTTAAATGAACGCCGGTGCACGGGTGTGTGGGTGTGTGGGCGTGTGCTGTTCCTTATCATTTTATTTCACACAGGAAGAATACTTTTCAAACCAATAATAAATAAATACAAAAGTAGAATAAGTAGAATAGTTATGAATTGAAAATTGAAGGGTAGTTATCTGAAAATCTAAATCTAAATTTTATAGTATTGTTAAATGAATAAAATGGCAACGGCAATGGTAACGGGAGACTTTGGATTAATGGTATAATAGTGTAATTCCACCCACTTTTCTGGATTACTCACTTCCTTACTCACCTTTAATAAGTTGGGACGTTTTACATTGATTGATGGTATTTCTGTCCAGTACAATAGAAAAAAGAGAGTAGACAGCAGAGCACGCGAATGGACAATGCCAATAGACAATATACAACGGACAGTCAGACGTTTGTGGACGTAGTTGGGAGTTGGAGTCAACGGCTCATTCTTAGATGTAGATCGAATCGGACAAGGCAACCTGCGATCAGTCGCCTGCCATCCGTCGCCTTCACAGCCAAACCAAACCAAATCGGCCAGCAATACCAATACCAATGTCAGCTTTAATCAATCCTTTACAATTTTCCCCAGTGCAGCCAATGTTGATTGTTGCACATGCAATCTCGGACTTTCCACCTGTAAAAGTCACGTTTTTTCACAAGTTGTTGGAACTATGAAAGTCAAACATCGTCATCGTTGTCCTGATCGTCAGCGTCAGCTGGGAAAAAGTAAAAAATTCCCTCAAAGTGTTCTTTTCGTTTTTCATTTGTAGTTCAAAAATTCATGATATTGTGACTTTTCTGGATTTTCTGGCTTTTCCATTCATAAAAATATTGGTCGAAATTCCATGATTTAAAATTCCATTTCAATTAAAGTTGTATTAAAAAATCATGAGGTTCTCATACTAAATATATAATGATATTTTCTAAATTACAGCAAAACTGTATGGAATACCTTTTCAATTTGTTCAGTCTTTTATTATTAAAAATTCATAAAATTCTCTATGAGCCACAATCAGAATTATGAAAGTATATATTTACTTAATACACGTAAATTTACGACAAATTCAATTGTATCAAGTTTATAAATTTTGGTGATTGAAAACAAAGCATAATAATAAATAATAACCAGATTCCTGATCCTGATCTTTACTTGAATGTCGAATGTGGAAGTAAACAACATGTGTTATTTTTTAGAGTAAAGTAGTGAGTGGTGAGCAAAGAAGCTTTGTAACAAATGTATCCACATGCACGAATGGACAGAAGGAAGGAGGAACAGAAGGATGACACTTGTCGCAGAGTGTAACCAGTGTAAATGTGACATGTTCCTCTCCTTTCTCTCTTTATCCCGTCATTTGTAATATGCAATATGTAACATGTAGTTTGTTGGTTGTTGGTTGTTGGTTGTTTGTGTCCATTCCTAATTGACGGTTATGGTACAAGTTCCATGTTGACACCACCACTTTACTCATCATGACCACAAAATACAAAATGCATAACAATTGTACTTGTTTCTCTATTATCCACTTTCTATTTTCTATTATGCATTGTGCATCATCTACTCAAGTCTCAAGTCAAAGTTAAAAGGTGACTAAATTCCATAAATGTCTCAAACAAACCAACAATGTAAGTTCTATTGTATTATTGATGCAATAAACTATTGGAAAGTACACGAGTACACGAGTTACATTTACAATGTACAATGACAACAACAACAATTCAACATTCAATACATAATCCATTCAAGTTGACTGACGTTTGAGGAACATGAGGATGCGTTTTGGGTTGAATCATGCATGCATGTGTCTCATCACAATCATTTTACAGAATACAGAGGACAGGATGGATTAATACGGTGTAGTATGTGGAGTATGGACAAAGTTATCATTGATAGTTGATAGTTGATTGTGGATAAGGATGTAGAATATCACCGCGGCAGAATAGATCAGAGTGCATTTGGTAAGATCGTAAAGTCACATTATGTCAAGAGCAGGGAAAGTTGATGGCTCTGATGATAGAAAATTGATAGAAAAATCATCCCATATCCCGCATCATCTGGACTCTGGACATTCAGGACATTCACACAGAGTGACAGTTACAGCTTGAGCTATTCACTGCAGTAAAATCAATCCCCTCACTCACTTCATATCATAACCCTTCACACAGATGACACACACACACATAAACACGTAATGCGATGTCAAACACCAAATGCCAAATACCCAATGTCCACTTCAATACAGTACAGAACAAAACAGGATCAATATATGACGTGCAATGTGAATAAAACTGACCGTCCGCTGTTCTCTGTTCTCTATTCTCTCCTCAAAACCCAAAACCCAAAACCCCGAGAAAAGAGGACAAAGTTCTTAGTCATTTGTTGACTTTTCTTCTTTTACTCTTTCCTCTCTTTTTTCCCGTTTCCCAAATTACGGAAACCATGTGTATTCTGTATTGTTTATTGTGTATGGAGGAACGGGCGACGTGCAGGGTGTAATAGTCAAACATTGCGTGTTTTTTTCTTCCGTAAATTATTTACAGCTTCGTCACTGTCCCTCACAATGTCAATAGTCAATAGCGCTTGCCTCGTAAAAAAAAGCAGAGTAATTTTTTATTCTTTGGGAAAAAGTGAAAGTGTGTGCATTATGTACTGTGTACAGTGTACACTGTGCACATGTGTAATATAGAAATTTGAAGCATGGATAGAGAGAGAGACAATCAATTTACTATTTACGTAATATATTTTGGCCAAACAATTTACAGACTATAAAACCAAAACCAGGGAATCCAGCACCTGTGCCCGAATCTCCAAATAATCACAATGCCCCTAATCTTTTACAAGCTTTAGTGCATGATATGTTCCATTATAGATTAATGTATACTGCACAGTGCACAGTGTATAGTTTAAATTTCAAATACAGTAAATATTTGTTATTGTTACAGTTCATGTAAAGTTCATTTTTTGGACGTAAAATGCTCAACTCTTTTATAGGAAAACAGAAAGGAAAGCAAAATGGGAAATAGAAAATACTTCGTTTGAAGTAAAAAGTAAAACATTCAAAAGTAGATGAAAATGCTTCGTACATATTTGTATGCATGGAGTACAAATGTGATGAGTTACTCAACCAAAGTTGAGGTTGTGAAGGCCAGGAAACCATCAAGTAGATAGGGACTCTCTCGAGAATTACATCGTCTCACTCTGACTACCCGATTCACTCTTCACTCTACACTCTAAAATACAAAATATAAAATACAAAACACATCCCCACATCTCAAATGGAGACAATCTTTGTTGCACTGATCCAGTACAAACTACAAACTACAAGCTGATGTCAAATGTATACAAAACATACAGTGTAAAATGTTCAAGCTATTGAATTTTGCTTTCCCATTGGGCAAAAATTTATAGATGTATCTGTGTTCTGTGTACATGTGAACAATTGCTTTACACACTACACACTACACAAATCTACTTTCTGAGACAATTTGATTTCCTAATGCTTTCAGCTTTCTTCCACGGAACTGTTGTAAGTTGTAACTGCATCTACAATGTACAGATTTCTCGGGTTGCTTCTCTGTTCTCTGTGGAAATCCAATTGAACATTGAACATCTCTCTGCCTCTTCCTTTCTCCTTGATATGCTTCCCCATTATCTATCTTCTATCTTTCATATTATGTATTATGTATTATGCAGCAAGTAGAGGAACAGAAGAATATCTATTTTTCAACTGATTTTGTTTACTGCTACAGTTGACAGCTATAGCTGTGAGTTTTATCATAGTTGCAAAACTTGTACACGGTATACAATAACAAAAGTTAGGATGCAGATGTCATAATGTTACGCACTCTCCTTTTTGTACTTTTAAAAGTTTCCACTGGATTCTAGATTCATACATGGTAATTTGATACACTATGCACAATACAGAATGCACAATGGATGATGAAAATAGAAAATAGATTCAAGAAGGTAAAATCAACAAAGAAAAAAATAGAACCAAACGAACCGAATCGAGATGACTTGTACTTTGTACTTTATACTTTATGCTTTACAGTGTACGGTGTACACAGTACACAGGTTCTACCAATAATGGAACAAGTGCAAGGAGACTGCAAGAGGAGAAAAAGAAGAAAGTAGACTATTGTATTGAGGGTGGTTTGGTTTGGTTTTGGTTTGGTGAGGGTGTAGAATGTAGAAAAGAGAAAAGGAATGAAAATGATCACGAAAGACATCTATATATAAGACATATATTATAGAGACACTTGACTGAAATGGAGCTAATAAAAGGGAGATAGCCACGTGCTAAAATGAAATCGTGATCGAGATGTTCCCATCCGCAATTTTTACACAGTGTCCCTATCGAACGATGAACCATTTTATGGCAAATTTATTGCAATGATTTGGATAAGAATACATGTCTTTTCATTCTATTTCCCTCCGCTCAGGCTATAGTGCTATAACATGTAGTTGTACAGTTGTAGTGACCCTCAGAAGAATAACAAAAATCATCTTGAGATATCATACGGATATTCTACTTCTATTTCTATATCCATAACATAAATTGTTGGACATATCCAATATCCAACATCAGACTTCAGAATGGAGAAATACCCAATATTCAATGTTCATAATTCTCCCTCTATTTTCCAACTGTCCGTTGTCGGTTGTCGGTTGTTTTAGTGCTCAGTCCGAGAAAAGTACATACTCATGTTTATATACGGAGCTTCAAGTGGACACTATTTACTCTTCCTCATCTTGCCTCCTTTGTTCTCTCTTTATACATTTTGTATTTATACTAGAACACATAAAGTCTCTATCTGCTTTTATTTATGCTCTGGGTTGTCTAATATCCAACGTTACATATTACATACGATATTTACTATTTACTATTTACACAGCGATGATATAATATATTATGATGTTTCTTGGGAAGGTTGATGATAAGTGTCGAATCTTTTTATTGACTTAATTCTCTTCGGCTATTGAGTTTCATTGTCTCTATCTTTTCTCTCTTTTCTCTCAGTTTCCGCCAGCTCCAGTTTTGTCCTCTTCAGACTAGTAAATATGCGGATATGGAAACCGATGTCCATATTAACTGACAACTGACCTTTGCACATGGACATTGATATTATAATATATTATACTATGCATATTGATTACACTCATGTTTACATACCTCTATCATATCTATCATCTATCATGTATCATCATAACTCGAGGGTATCAAATAAAATTCAATGACAACGACAATGAAAATGACAAGAACAATCCGCATTGATGCACTCATGTAAATTTGTAGCGGACGGAAGGAAGCGGACAACAACAAAAGTAACGTCAATAGTGAACAGTAAATAGGAAGCTGAGCTTACTTCATACTTTATGCGTACTGTACAGGACATAAATATTTTAATTGGAGAATTAACAATAGGGGATTTGAGTACAGCATATAGATACTAGATACTAGACACTTTATACTTTATGCTTTATACGTCTCTCAGAATTTTGTCCCTCTCGCTTTTGGATTGTAAAATTCTTGTAGATTTCTATGATATCACCTTGATATCCCCAATTTACCATAATTATGGGCGCTACAAAGAGAACAGAAAGCAGGGTTTGTGTTAGAATGACCAAAGATTACTGCATGAGACAAGGGTGAAGGACATGAAGATACGGCTACGGATTTTAATGTCGTGACATTATAGATTTGCACAGGGAGCAGTGAGCAGTGGGTGCTGCATGGTGAAATTTTATTTTATTTTATTTCATTTTATAGGATGGCGTAAACGTAAACGTCCATGTCTTTGTCAATTTGGGGACATTGGCCATGAATGGAGTCATAATGTGCTTCACATCCGCAATAGAAAACAGAAGCAGTAGAAAGTGGAGACCTTTCACTCTCAGCTTGTCCTCTGTGTTTTTGGATCAATTCACTTGACTGCTCATATACGATATAAGAGCGATCAGATATCTACAGTAGAATAAGAAAGGAATACTATCCGATCCGATCGAAAACACTAAACATTACAATAGTGTCATGTAAACTGTGTCTATCCTTTGTAAAGAAATCCAATCCAGAGAATCTACAAGAATTTGTGCATCTACAATTACATGTATAAGAACAAAAGTTGAGTATTGAGCATAAACTTGAAAGTACAGGACAAATCCACAACCTAGAAATCCAGAACAGAAATCGGGAGAAAAGTGAAATGGTTATGTTTAGCACCGGCGTAACCTATTCACTATTCACTCTTCACCCATCGTAGATACAAAGAGAGAGCCTGGGGTAAGATAAGCTTACGACTTGAGGCTTGAGACTGAAGAGTAAAGACGTTAATAGTTAATGACCACCCTAAACCTCGCTCACAATTACCGACACTCGACCATCAAACTCCTCCGTCCTCCGATCTCCGTCCTCCGTCCATCTCCCTCTACCGCTGCATGCCTAATTTATGGATGTTGTCCTTCCATCTTCTTGCTTTCATTTCAAATTGAGGATTGAGTGTGTACATTTTGTACATTCCTTCAAATTCAATTCATGATGTCACTGCAAGTGTCCCTGTCTCTGTCGCAGTCTCTCTTTGTCCTCATCGCCATAATTATACAGAGATATAAATGCAGAGGAAGATAAGGTAGGAAATATAAAGTACACTTCAAATATAAACTGTACACTGTACAGTGTACAGCATAGAGTTCTGCATTCTGCAGGCAGTAACAGTAACCGTATAAAATATATAAAATAGAATCCAAGGATTAACTACCGCTCAATCCACACTAAACTCTATACTTGATACTTGAACAAGCGCATAAAACATGTTCACATAAAAGATGGGCCAAACTGAAGCAGGAAACTCCACACTGAACTTGATGTGAAAATCTATTTCAGTTTTAATCCAACTATAACATAATACAATAATACAGACAACAGACAATAGACAATAACGTGATCAAATTGCTCAGCAAGCAATCCCAATCCCAAAAATCATGTATCGAATGGAGAATGGGATTGAAATCCACGGAATTTCTTTTCCATGTTCTGCTTTGACATTGCAAAATGCCCCATGTTTAATATGTACATCGTCAACACTGTTTGATCTGCTCCGTGTTTTCTATTCTCTGTTGTCTGTACTTTGTGCTATAAAATTCGGACTCTCGGGTAAGATAAAACTAGTCGCTACAGTTGTAGAAATACAATTTGCCAATACTGCATATATGTACATTGTAGATTGTGCACAAAAGTGTGTTATAGATTGAGATTGAGATTGGGATTGAAGAAGAATGTGCCGCGAGACTCAAGACCACTATCCACCACCCATTCCGAGTGTCACCATGTGTAAATTACCCGGTTATTTTCCACAACCTGAAAGGGACGCTTTTGGAGAGATAAGATTATTGCACCACACACACACACACACACTTATTTCATAGTGGATTGTGGATTCTCTTGGTTGATCATTGATCGTTGATCAAGCGGAAAAATGACCGTACGTCTGATTAAATGATCTCCGTTCTTCTTTGGTCTTTGCTTCTATCAACATTCTCAATTTGTACAGGGAACATGGTCCGTGGTACATGGGAAAATTTCAGTACTTTACAACTACTTCCAAGAAACACATCTCTGTTCTATCACCTATCACGCTTTGTTTTTTTTTTCTTTATTTTTTACAGTATTTTAGTTCATGTCATCTTTTATTCTATGTGCATTTTATAAGTACCGCCATCGGACCTTTTTCTTGAAATGGGATTTAAACAAGTACAATTCGGTTACTTTTGCATTAACCCGGAAAATTGTATTGCCACTGTGAAAAATTAAACAGAGGATTATTCACACATTTCAATTTCTAAAATTGCAATATATTCCAAATTCTAATCCACGACGATACACGATGCAGTATAATATAGATTATTCTAAGACTACTCGTAATGTTTAAACATTAATTTATGTACATGATTAGTTTTGACATGATATTATATCATTTTACAGAGAGGGTTTAGAATTTACAATACATGAACCGCCTTTGGAATCAAAGGGAAAATGGACCACCAATCGAGATTTGAAATGAATGAAACCACCTATGGATTATTTTTAAATGATTTTAAATCATCTGAACCACCCTCAGAACCTGGATCACAAGAGAGAGATGTACATGCACATGATATAGTACACATATGTGCCCTTGCACCACTAAAGTAACCCTTGGTTTAGATTTAGAGAGGCAATTGACAATTGACAAAAATTTAAATATCCATTTCAATTATGGATTATCCCTTTGTCAATTTTTGAATTCATCGCAGTAGAAACTAGAAACACCTCGGGGATCGTCATATGTCATTTCAACTGTTCTAGTTTCTAATATCGTACAAACTGTTTATTCCCTGTGGTTTGTGGTTAGAAATGTGCATTACTATTTCAAAGTAGGTGCATAAAATATTAAGGAAATAAGCTTTTAATAACTATTATTGTTAATTATTAAGGTTCATAAAAATAAAGTGAAAATGAAACACTTTAACTATAATTGCTTTAATTGCAGTGTTGCTTGTTTTAATTTACTTGTGCATGATTAACTGTGACAGGAAAAGTAAAAGACATCTATATGATATCTACAACTCTATCTGAGGTTTTGAGTTTCATACATATTTTTTTGTTTTATAAATAACGTAATTACTCAAAATTCAAAAACAGAACAAGAAATTGGAAAGGGAAAAAGAATATCTGTAGTCTATAGTAACTATAGTAATGGTGTGGAAATATGATACTGTTGACAAAGTGGAGTTATTTGTTATTTTCCCTTCACACTGGGTAATTTTCAATAGGTTGAAAACTAATTGAAAGTGTCAACTTTTTCCTCTAGCTTTACTCTTGTATCTTGTACAGTAGACTGAAATCAGGAGGCACTTTAATATGATTAGTTTTCTCTGACACTGACTGTGCTGTGTAGTCTGCAGCTTTTATGCCTCCTCTTCATTTTGAGTCCCTTTCCATCATTGTCTCTGGTTTCTCAATGTACAATGTACATGTATAAAAGAAAATAAATATGCATATCTTTCTTTCTGAAACCCACTTCCATTTCCACACCATGCCAAAATTAGCATGTACATCTAGAGAACTTTCAGCTTTCAGTAAATAGTGAGGGAAAGTTTTTAAGCTCCGATTAGACTCAAGACTCAAGCTAAATGAAAGAATTAAAAATGAATTATTTTAAGAGTCCCTGGCACATGAGAGTTTTTTCCGTCCAGCATTTCCTCCTCACGACTATTTGTTTCAGAGTTCAGAGCATTTGCGTAATTTGTATCTGTATCTGCATCTGTATCAAAAAAGACGGATACTTGCAAAGAGACAAGAGGAAAAGACAGGAGACAGGAGGAGTGGAAGAAATAGAGAAATAGAGAGCGAGATGTATTCTGTCTGTCTCTTTCTCCTCTTTCTTTTTCTTCTTCTTCTTCTTTCCCGCTTCATTCCTGTTGTCGCTGAAAATTGGAATAGAATGTGAGTTTACGTGTGTATTGTGTATCCACATTCAGCATTCAACATTCTGCATGGAATACTTTTTTCTTGGTTTATATTGAGGAATGAGGAATGAGGAAAATGAATGAATAAATGCGTGTGGTGCAGTGGTAGAAAAGAGAAAAGAGGAAAGACAAAGACGAGGACAAGGGCAAAAGAAACGGGGAGGAAAAGAAACAGTGAGAGGTTTTTGGGATGTTCTAGAAAAAGAGTAATCGAGTTTTCAACAAGAACTTGTGTATTGACAATGGCAAAGCTAATTGAAAGCGAATGTGATGAATGGTTGCCATTTTGTCACTGTCTTTCACCGCTGTTTTAATCACAACAAAAGAAAACAGAGCTCCATTTGACCAAATTAATTTCACTCCACCGTCGCCTCACACACACACACACAAATACACAAATACAAAATACAAACACACATGCACTAAAATGCTACATGCTTTATACTTGATACTGTACACTGTACACAGAAAAAAAAACTGTCAGGAAAGAGAAGGATCTCTTCTTGGGAAATGTAAGATTTGTTTTCTATCATCCAAACTCCAAAGGCATTTGCAATCATGGAAATGAATGAAAAGCCAAAGAGAATTCTCTTACTTTTATTAAGGCAATATGAAAAAAACTACACTCGGAAAAAGAATAAATGACATTGATGAGGGCGAAAAAATTTGAAACATTGAAGCATTTTTCAGACAAAGAAAGAAAGCATATTTATTATTTATATTTTCCACTGCTAAAAGACTTGTAATAATTATTGTTGTCATTACAAATGGAAAGTGTTAGCGTTTATTAGTACGGGGTGGCTTTTTGTACAATATTGAGTATTTAAAATCATTTAGAAAATGACTTGAAGATTCTGCTGATCCTGATGATGATGAATAATGTAGATAAAATATTCACCAGTCATTTCCAGCCTACTTTTCATTAATTTCCCTTCATTTGCATGTTTCACTGGATTCTGCATTCTGCATTCTATATGAATACGCGTATAAAGTGTACAAACAGTTCTTGTACATTAACCAAGAATCAAGAATGGAGAATAGAGAATGGATTCAATACAAAGAGAATGGCTGTAAAATGTACAATTTACAATTATTACGTTCGATTGTGAATATTATGTTTCATGGTGAACAGTGAATGGTGAATAGTGAATGCTCAAAAGAGAATGGAGAGGACACAGTTCACTTGATTCCTGCATATAATATATAATATTACAGTATTATGGTATAGCTTTTACCCTTTTGCTCTACTGTTTATGTGCCTTACGCTACACAACTCCAGCGGAACATCCACTCATTCACTCGCTCACTCATTCATTCTTCACTCCCGACTCCCGACACTATCACGCTACACAGTTTGCATTAATTATTTTCCACGCACTACCATTTGCAGTCACACGCACGGAGCACGAATATGCGTATTGCATACGTTTCATGTTCACTTGTACTTTTACTTGTATGCAAATGCTCATCAATGCTCATTGAGCTCACTGTATCACATGCAAAATACCAAATACAAAATACAGATGAACACCGAGTTCCGAGTTGTGAATCAAATTATCCTATGCTACTCGAATCTACCCGCAAAATGCTTGGGCATTTTTTAAATTGTAAACTATAAACCCTTTCTCCGTTATCTACTCTACTTTGTGCATACTACGAACAGTGGTAGTCGTAAAAGCTAGGATGATGAAGCGACCAAAGAAGAGAGGGAAGGCACCGGAAGTGGGGCAGCTTATAATGTTTCCTTCAGCTCCGGAGTCTGAAGTTCGGAGTCCGGACTCCGGACTTGTTGTATACGAAATACGAAATACGAATATGCACAGAGCAATTAAAAGACTCTAGAACATTTCCATTATTATTATGCAGAAAAGGGCCATAGAACACAGAACAAACCATGGAACAAGGAACAAAGGCGGTAGGAATGGATTGAAAAGGATTGGAAAGGAAGCTGGACGACGCTGTAATGATGTCGCGTGTAAAAGTGAACACGGGGAGAACAGGATCTTGATCCGATCCGTGGATTCAAATTTGAACCCCCGAATTTGAATTTGAATATGCAGATATTTAATACATTTCCCATTGTCTTTGTCTTTGTCCTCGTCTTTGGCTTTGGCTTTGGCTTTGGTATTGTATTTGAGAGAAATCCAGTAACATCCAACATGATATTAATGGAGTAGATTAAATACTCTCGTCTCGCTCCATCGAGAGCCCAAAGAGGAAGAAAGAGGAGAGCTGTTTTAATTTTAAAGGGAAGAACCGTAATACGTAATACTCGTACAGGCGAGAAAATGGTGGGCGACAAACGCTCACTGCTCAACATGCTCTAAATCCAGATCCAGATTTGTAATAATAATATAATAATATGCAGATGTATTACAGTGAACAGCATATAGTATAAAGTATAGCACACTCGATACTCTACACTAAAGACTAAAGAGATTTTCCTCATCTAATGACAATGAGTGCGACAATGACAATGGCAATGACAATGAAAACAAAGTCACAGTCCACTTAAGATTAACTGCCGCCTATGATCATGTATCACAAGCTCATTTCACGTCTCAAGTTACCAGTGTCTCCTATTTTCCTCCTGCGCTCTCTCTCCCTCTCTCCTTTTCTCTCTCCTCTCCATTAACAAGTTGAACCGGAGTTTTTAAGTGTGCGGAATAATAAAGACAAAAAGAATGGAGAAAAAAAGGACAAGAACAAGAGGATATGGTTGACGTGGATGTAGAATGTAGATATCTGTATCTGTATTCTGTATTCTGTATATCTGTTGATTATTATTATACGCTCCTCCGCAGTAGTTCCACTTCATTACGGGGCCAATCCGCAGAAAACTCTTTTGTCCTTCGTGGCTCCATTTTTTACCCCGACAATCTCCAGCCTAATGGCTTGTAAACTTGTGAAAGAATGAATGAATGAATGAATGAGCGAACGAGTGAGTGAGAGAAAGAAACAAAGAAAAAAAATGAATGACGGAAACTCCAGGGTGGTTGTGGATTGTGGATATTTACTGTACAGAAGGAGTAGAATACCACCCATTTTTTTAACACAGCCTTTTATTCTTTCCTTCCTCTTCTTTCTTTCTTTCTCTCTGCTCATTTTATAATCATCCTGGTAATCTTGAAGCTTGAATCTTGACTCTTGTCTCTTGCATTTTTACCCCCTTTCTCCTTTAGTGCTTTGTCTGTGGCCTGTGATCTGTGCTTATTTGTGGCCGCGTCGCTGTCAGTATTTTGTATTTTGTACTTGACTCAGAAAGTCAAAGTCAATTGACATATTTCATTATTATTTCTTTCCCAGTGACTTTTTAGAATCAAGGACTTTTCCTCTGCCGCTTTTTCTCCTCTCACTCTATTAAAATTAAATGCGAGCATTTTATATTTTAGACTTGATTCTTGATTCCCTCTTCACCTCTATTTTCCTCCGTTTTATTTGATCTTCTTTCACGTATTGCATAATAACGCGGCATTTAAAATGCAAAGGAATAGAGAACAAATTGAAAATTGAAAAACGCTTTCCTTTTTTAAATCCCAGGACTTGAACAATATGCTCCTCTCATTATAAAAACTTACTTGGTATTACATTGTGCATGATACATGCTAAAGTCACGAGTCCGGATATTGACAAAAGCTAAAATGCGGTTAAGAGTTGAGAGTTTGGAAAGTGAAAACAACTTGTACATTTTAAATGTAGATTTTAAATAAAAATATGTACGGTATTATAAAATCAAAGTAAAAGCCAAAGCTAAAGTCAAAAGAGAAAAAAGAAGGGGAAAATGGATAGCGTATTAAGAATAAAATAGACAGACGAAGAGAGGAAGAAGAAAATATGCCGCATTTATTATTATTATTATTTGTGGATATGGTTGAAAAATAATAAATGGAACAATGTAATATACATAAAGGCTGTTGTAAGAGTAGAACAAGACAATGAAGCTTTCTCTTATATTTTATACATACAGAAATACTCTCGTCTCTCTTCCCTCCTGTCACTGTCTTCAGAAGATTGATCCAGCGGAAATTACACACAAATATCAGCAAAGTGTAGGTTGTACATTGTACATTGAGCATTTACATATGTGCTCATAAGCTCTTTATATTTTCCACGTACATTAGCAAAGTGGAGAGAATTTATACTTATTATTTTTGCTGAAGGCTTGAGCTTTGCCTCAAAGAGAGTAAGAGTGAAGAGAGCCAAGAGTAGACAGATATAATGACAATAATAATAATCATATTATTATAAGTGATATGCACATTGCACACTGCACACTGCACATTCTACATACTGGGTAAATGGGAACAATAAAAACGGGAGAAGAGGGAAAAGAAAAAGGCATAATGGGGTAAATTCATATGTATGTTCAATGTACAATGTACATGCAAAGATAAATAGATACACAGATATTTGGGATAAAAGAGGATGCTCTAGTAAAGAGTAAAGAGAAAAGAGAAAAGAGAGTGTACAAAGTACAAAGTACACGCACAAGGGAATATAAGAAAAAATGATGATGGCAAGGAACTCTTGAAAGCTTTTCACATTTTGTCATCTCGGCAGTACATGTATTATTTTATTACGGCAAGTACTGACAAACATCAACCAAAAAAATAAAATAAACTACGTGTAGTGTGTAGAGTACAGTGCACACATGATAATATCTTACATGTACTTTTCACCCTGTTTTCTTGACTTTGGCTGGCTGTTGATCTATATATTTCCTTTCTCTTTCAAAGACAAATAACTTGAACTGAGGAACAATATCTCTATATCTGCAAGTCTGCATCTTGTATCTTGTATGTAGTATCGTCATTATCTCTGCATATGACTGAAGGAAGGTTGAGGAGAAAATGGAGAAAAATATATACTATTAACTTTCTCCACTGTACACTGTAAACATCAAGACTGAAGATCAACTGAATGCATGGGTATTGTTTGTAACTTTTGGTTTTTCTTCCTTCAATCTTCCAGTCAGCTTTCATCTTTCATGGTTTTTTTTGTGACTCCTCCATTCTCATCCATTGCTCACTGCATTGTATTCCCTTCCATTCCATCTGTCTTCTGCTGGTTATTACCTTTTATTATTATAGAGGATTATTTTTTAGCTATCTCCAACTCCTCAATCTTTCCACACTCTTACTCGTCCTCTTACAAATATTATATCATATCATCTCTTCTTCTGTATTCTGTATGTAATAAGTAATAATATCGTATGTTGCTCTTTTAGTGTCCCTCTTCTCGTCTCTTTCCACTTCCATCATTTCCGCTCCTTTTTCCTCCTTCATCTTTATCTTTTTGTTGTTTTATTCTGTCACAGATGCTTTTCCCCGTTCCGACTTTGGTTTTTTGATGGAGACGTGTGGCTTCCCTCTACCTTTTAAAGTATTGACATTAAATACAGACGTTTACTACTAGTATCTGACTGTTGGAACTTGGAAATGATCAACAGGAGTAAAGAGTAAAAAGCTCAGTACAAATGTATAAAGTCTCATCTTTGACTAAAAACAAGATTGAGAATACTGAATACTGAATACACATAAAACATAAATAAAATGAAATCAGTAGAAATCAGTACAGAAGCTTCTTTTATTTTTTATTCTCTTCAGCTTTCCAGTATAAAATTCTGATGCAGATGGTTCAAATATTTTAGAAAAATTAAAGAGACAGATTCAAATATTTAATGGCTTTTGACTTTGACTTTCTCGGGAAACAGTTTTTGCATCTGGAATCTGTACAATACTGATCCTGAAGTTTGATAGGAAGGAAGAATTGTGTATTGTGTATATGACTGCATCCACGTGGAATGCATAGTAGTTCCATTAGAAAATTCACGAGATGAAATGTACAATGTACATATA
This sequence comes from Sminthurinus signatus, assembly GCA_019776565.1. NCBI lineage: Eukaryota > Metazoa > Arthropoda > Collembola > Symphypleona > Katiannidae > Sminthurinus > Sminthurinus signatus. Next base: position 77,906 of record JABASP010000050.1, on the reverse strand, counting down.
TTATGTCAGTATTTAGTGCTGGAGGAGAAAAGTAGTTCTGTCGCAACGTTTCCAACTCATAAAAATGAAGAGGAAGGAAAAAGTGATGTCTCGAGTCTCGAGAAACGTATCCATGTGTAGAGTGTAGAGGAGAAACTGGAGGGAAGGATAATTTGAATAAAATCAGAAGGAATCAGAAAGAAAGAAGCTTTCAGTGCACTCAAGCACATCAGTCGTAAAAATGAATGAACCAAAAAGCGTCTTCATTTTCATCTGTGGAAGCCCACACACACAGATTCAGATACCAACAAAGGAGATGAACACAGAGTTCCTGAATGAAGCGGGGAAAACCATCGCGACAGACACAAAAGTCCTATCCCTGATGTTTCTCAGTCCTCTCCATCCTCCTGAATCTCCCAATAAGAACAAATCAACAACTAACGATAAGTACCACAAAAACATTGACTAGAAATATACAACTACATTTGCATATGAGTATTATTATTACTATTATTGTACTTTTCTGTATTCTTTATAAAGATCATATTTATTTTTTCCTCAAACGGGCAAAATTTAGGCTTGAAGTTCAAAAAGTCGATGAAAGAAACAACAAGTTCAAAAAGGTTGAACAAGTCTCTTTTTTCAGTTAAATATTGTGCATTGTGCATGCTTGAAAATTTAAATACTTTGTACAAGGGTAATCAATTAATTTACTAATATTAGTCCCCATTCAATTGTTAGTAGAGATTTTCAGATAAGATCCATATATCAAGTATCAAGTACCAAGAATCAAGTGCTTGTAAATAAATTATTAGTAACAAAAGTAACAAGTGTTAAAAAGTTTAATTTTTTTCAAAAAAATGTAAAGAGGGTTCACCTTTTTTTAAAAAAAATTCTCCCCTTTCATTTTACACTTTAGAAACAGATGGCCTTTTTGCCGTTTGCTTTTTACACTAGTGGATTTAGTAAGTACAATATTCGGTATGATTTCATACTGTGTTTTCCAAGAGATTATCACCTTCTGTGAATAGAGAATAGAGTGACAATTTGTGGAACAAGGAATTTATTTCTTACTCTGTACTCTGTATATTGTGTTGTATTGACAGTATCAGTATCCAGCGATCTAAAATCCATTGTATCTGAGCATACGGGATAAAATCGAAAATCGAAAATAAAAATGCTTCCATACAAATCCATTCATGTGCCGTTTGTTTCAATTTGCCCCGCCACTTGTATATTGTCATACTGACAATGTACAATGGTGATGAATATGTGCTTTTGTACAGTACAGAGTACAGAGAATGAGAGTGAGCCAGATGCTTAATGAAAGTCAAGATTTGGGATATTTTATCAGATAAATACACGTACATTTGATAGTTTGATGGATCGGATCGAGTACACTACTCAGGATAAAGTACGCGGATGAGGATTGTACAATGACACAAATTGAATACTTACTTGTGTATTTATACCGAGTGATGATGGTTCTCATGTCATCTCAGCAACAAATGGCACAGGGAAAACCAAACCCAATATTAGTAATCATTTAGTATCTGTTTTCTATTTTCTATTATAATACTTGATGTGCTTTATTTTACTACAAATGCAGAAAAATTCTTATCAAAAGTTTGACAAAATACAAAATACATACTTGCATCTGTGAGGTTTGAGGAGTCAGCGATTGACAGCAGATTTGCATGAATTTGCCCATCCAAAGATGAGTGGACTGTGAGCTACAAATAGAGGACAGAAAAGCCAATTCATTCAATCCTGAAGAGAATTTAAGCGATGATGCTAGTTGGAAAAAATAAAGATCTCCATGTGCATTTAAACCATAGTCAAAGTCAATATCAATATCAATGTGGATTGAAGCTACACAGTTGCAAGTCAGAATGAGATATGATATGAAACATGCCTCAGAGAAGGAAAGTATACAGTTGAGCGTTGAACGGATGAAGGTGGTAAAAGACACAGAGACAGAGACTCGTTTTTCTCCAAGCAAAGCAAAAGCAAGCAAAGCGAACATCGATCTACTTTTACTGGGATTGGAGTCAACGTGACTGTGTCGAGATTTGATGGATTGCTCTTCAATCTGCCAGTCGTCCCCTTTTGACTATCTTTCATTCTTTGTCTTTTGTCTACTTGGATTGTGGATCGCGGATCTTCTTCCCTTTTTCAACACGAATGGCAAAATCATGTACAACATTTCCAACTTGTAACAAAAAAAAGCAAATAGTCTTTTTCCTCTTTTCTTCAACTTGTCCTTTCTCCATTCTCCTTATCCCTCGCAAGATTGTGCATATGATTCAACATGAATGAGGACCTGATAAGATTCAATCGGTGTTTCAGTTGTAAACAGTAAACAAACAATAGAAAGAAAAGCTTTTTGTATGACATTTGAAACTAGTTAAATAAATAGGCTATACTTTTATTTTTATTTTATTACCTTTTCTTTTAACTATTTCAATTTTTTTAGCTTTTGTTTTTACTTTGAGTACTTTGAAAATTGAGAAAGCACACCCTATTTTTCTTGGGGCGATATGAGATACGAGAAACACAGTCCACGAGTCAACTCCTCATGTGAAATTCTTTCTTCTTTGTTTTTCAATAAAGATGAGTAAATGTCCTTCACAAGTTTTGGATGGCCTGCTGCAATTAGGAGTGGAAATACAAATGTACAATGTACATATAAGATATAGCACACAATATTCGTCATTTCCTCCAGGAATATCCAATAATTGATTCAAAACAAGGATTCATTAATCATTCTCTTGGAATTAGTGAAAGAAGGAGAAGAGGCAAGATGGACGTTGGACATTTCCGTGTATTTGTAAATGTATCGTACATCGTACATATAAATGGTGTATGCATTCCCAAAATGATTACTTATGTAGATGCGTAGTTTCCCTGCCTTTCAACTACAAGTTGGAGTTTGAGTAAGGAGACACTCTACACTTATTATGCTTTGATTCTTTGATAACGATAATGATAATGATAAAAATAGAAATAGAAATGAGGATACAGAAGATACACGGATTTCGGGAGTAGCTGCATATTTGAAATGTTCTCTTGTTTTTGTTCTTGTTTCGGTAATATGAGATCAAGAGAACATGCACATTGCACATGTAGAAAGACAGAGAGAGAGAGAGCTAGAGAAATCATGGTTAATGGTCAATGGCTGGTAAAGTGAAAAATCTGTAGGGACGAAATACGGAGTCCGAAATCCGAAATAGGAAATGGTTCTCTTCCATTAGCCACAGTCACTACAAACTACAAAATAGGACAAGTACTAATGAAGAGGATACAAGAAGGTCTGGCTGATTCAATTATCATTCTTGACCGAGGACTCGGGGACACTTTCTTTATTTTTTCCTCCTTCTTCTCTTTTGGTCATCCCTGTTTTCTGCTGTATCTGTATTTCATAATACTCGGCATTAAACATGGGACATTATGGAGCAACATAATATATATACGCCAAGTCATTCCAATCTCATTCGACTTAACTTGCATTAGCTATGCTTAACTTGTTTTACTCTACACTGTATCTACAATGTATAATCTAGAAGTATATCTGCTTTCTACAAATCTTGTCAATCTACGAGCTAAAAACACTCTTGTACAATGTACAATGTAGTGTGTACATAGCATTTATATCATACATGTACAAAAACCACCCCCGTATCTACAATCTACAAGCGTCCTCTCATCTCATCTCATCTCAGCCCAGCTCATCTCATATCTTCTTTCTTTGAGACTGAAGTATCATTTTTTACCTCAACTGAATCCATTAGGTGCAACTAATCTCCTCGCACTTATCTCATCGCTTTCATATTCCTCTAGAAGAGACGCAAACAGACTCAAGCAGAGAGAAAGAGAAAATTGAGCTCTTGGCTCTGATCCGTTCACATATCCACTTATAAATAAATAAAAACCCACGTCGAATGAGCAAACAGAAAATCTGATCCCAGGTCTGAATGAACAACATGCAATTATGTACACAAGCCCTGAATCCACCCCCTGAATCTACAGATTTATATAATTATCTTGTTTATTCTAGTTATTTTGTGACAAATCCAGTTCCCAGTTGCACCATGTACATTGTACAATGTACAATGTACACACTAATAAGCGTGTTGAGCCATCATCATATATTATAATTTACCTTCATGTATTTTCTGTTTTCTTCTAACCGCGACATTTTGTATTTTCATGTGTATTTGTACTATTTACCACTGATTATTCCACATTGCGTGTGATTATTTCCAATCCTGAGTGGGAAGCCCAAACAAGAAAATTATATATTATATTAATTACTTGTTACTCGATTGAAAATTGAAAATAAGAAATAATAATTTGTCAAGGAATCAAAAAGTTTGAAACTTTTCATATTCAATTACATGACTTGTTCAAATTAATTTTTTCTATTTTGCATGATCAAAAATTGAACATTGAAATCTACCGGATTTTTTGTACACGCATATGCAAATATAAATTATACACTGGTTATTATAAATTATAAGCTGATGGATATGCAAGTTGTACTTATTGTTTACTCTAATTTGCATGTATAAATTCAACTTTTTGATCAGAAGCCGTAATAATCCCGGAAACAAAATTATACAGATGAAAGAAATTCAATCCGCTCAAAACTTTTTCAAACCAATACAAAGTAGTATACAAACAGAAAGTAGAAAATAGAAAATGACTGCTCTGTTTTTCAATTGACAAAATGTACAGCCGACTTTTGGTATTTTATTTTCAATATTTTCAATACACGTTCTGCTAGTTTTAGAATAAACAAAAACAAAAACAGGTAGAAAACAAAAAGGTATTGACAAGAGACATACGACCAACTCCACTTCACTGGCGTCACATACAGAAAATTACAGGGTAGTTCCTTCACAACATTGTTTAACACTTAAACGTGCGCGCGTGGCTTTGTCCAGAGTCTAAAATATAATAATCGAGAACCGAACCAAAAGATGACTTTTAATTCATGCATAGTACATTGTACATGATATATGATAAACGGTAGGTAAAGATAGGATATCATGCAAGAATTATACAATTTACCCCAATACAACAATACTGGTGAATGAACAAAGAACAAATGGGAATGAGAAGTACAGTAAATAGTAATAATAAGTTGGAAATAGTCGAGTACGTGCAGCTCACGTGCTCTACTGACTACAGATATCATAGATTGTGATCATGAAGAGGAGGCAGTCCTTTGATTCTACATGCTACAACATTGCATCAATACACATTGTCTCTGAGTTTTTGGTTTTGAGTTTTGAGTAAGGGGCGTCTTCCCTGTAAATGATTTTAGCATGTAGCATGCGATTTCGGTTTTCCAGCATGCAAATAGAATGTAGACATAAAACAGAAGGCTTTTATTATTACTCATTACTCATTACACTTGCTTGCACTTTACACTGTACAGGTATAAAAACGAGAGAGAATACACTTACTACAAAAAGTCACTGGCTTCATAAAACATTTTACTTGATAGTCTACACTATTTCTACATGAAATAAAATTGATACAGTTGGAAAACAAAAATATATCTACAAGCTAAATGACAGTACAAATATATGCATTGAGCCTTGTCTAATGATTTGGTGGGGATTGGATGGTGGAGAGAGTGGAGAGTGGAGGCTGGAGACTGGAGAGGGAGGATGATGATATAGAATGAAAACCCCAAGGTTAAAAGACAGATCCATCATGATGAAAAAGTCTGTCTGCTCTTCATCTTGATCGCAAATCATACAGACTACAAAACGTATTCATTCAGTTTTCAATGCACAGTGTACATAGCAGAAAAGTATGGAGTAGATAGTAGAAAGCAGACAGTAGATAATATGCTCTCGTCGATTACCAAAGATATTAGTCATTGTCAGCTGAGGAACTGTGAGGAAAGTGAGAAAAAACCTATTGGTTAATCATAACGCAACCCTCTAATATGTAATATGTAATAATAATAATTCTGTGATTCTCTTTCTACGCTATCTGTAGCTTTTACTTAGATACTTATGTAAAGAGAATATCCCTTCATGTGGATGATACACATAATACAAATACATTTAAACATGAAGCATGTACTGACGCTTTTCTCTTGACTGTTGGCTCTTGGCTCTTGGCTCTTGACGGCACTCAATTGTAAATGAGCTTCAATTTGTTAAACCTTAATAGTATATTATTATTAATATTAATACAGTGAAGGGAGAGATTATTTTTACTACAACTTTCCAATTCTCACTCTTGACTCTTGACTGTAGAATATAGAATGTAGAATCAGCATTTCCTCGAAAAGAAACACAACTCTTGTAAATGATAAACGCGTCCTTGTTTCAATTAAAAATAATGTTGAAAAATGAATACCGATTTCCACAGGATTTTCCCGCTGCTTCTTAATTCTTCCGCTTGTTCATCCATCCAAATTTAATTTTAAATGCTATATCATCTCATCAGGCATCATCCACCACAGGCGGAAAAATAGAAATCTTTTCACCCTTCCTTGAACTCTTGAAGGATTTTACTTTGTATATTTTATATATTTACATGAAGACACAAAAAACAAAACAAAAAGCTTAGTGACTAAACTTGACTGCTGGCTGCTAACTGCTGATGTGCAAAATCAAAGTTAAAAATTGTCAATGGTGTTTGTATTCCTAATTAATAATTCGTGCAGCAAGGGAACTTCTTTCTACGTTGTCGTAGAAAGTAGAATGGAGAATGTGTTTTCTTACAGCAATTGTACCACAATCCTCAAATGCTTCAAATGTGTTTAGTATTTAGGAAAAAATTCAAAGTGTGTGGTTGAGGACTTTGATTGATTTCTACGGACATTGGGGAAAAGTGAGTCATTATGAACCTCATTGAGGATTCTTGTGTGTGCTGTGCTCTGTGCTCTGTGTGCTGTCGCTATTCACTACAACTATCGTCAGTCATGTTCATGTTGATTTCAACTTCTTCTACATTCTACACATTACACATCCGTCAACATAAGCACAATACACAATACGTAAGTGTATAGATACCAAAATATCCTACTTTTGAATCTGGCTCTGTGGGAGACTTTTTTCTCTTTCTGTATGTGTAAAATTCAGTGTAAAGTATCATGCCGGGCAAACAGACTTTATGTCTGTATTCTGTATTCTGTATTCCTTTCCCCATTGTTACTATCTCATTCAAACAAATCCAACTTCAAAATTCAAACGCACATGTATAGTTTACAATGCATAAATGATTCTACAAGTTTTCACCACAACAGAAACAGAAACAGACACAAGTACAACAAACGAAATGTAGTATTTTTTACACACCATGAGGAAGAAAAGGGAGAAAAGAAAAGTCATCATTTATTTGACTGCCAGACTACAGAACAGAGTGTGGAGGAAAAAGTCAAAGTCAAACCTGTCTCCGGGTCTGCTTTTTGAACTTGACATATAAAATCTCCACAATCCACAACAATAATACGCATGCACACTGTACAATGTATAATGTACATACACAATGTAAATCCCCTATCAATAAAAACCTATTTATATTCATATTTAAACTTCATCACCAAATGTTTCATTCTCTTCTTCTTTCTTTCTTTCATTCTCTAATTCTTTCTGTCCCTTCTGTTTTCGCTCATTGTGTAAAATGTAAAATGAATGATTGCCGCATCATTTGCATTAGTTTGCTACTTGTTTTGAAAAATTACACATACATTTGTCACTGGTATTTAATACAAATACACAGATACACAGATATTTTCTCTTGAATATATTTATTCAAAAGTACCATATTTGTTTTCAACACCGTGGGCGTTTTTTGTTTTTTTAATCCTCGAGGATCCGACATCCAACCCTCATCAAATTCTGTAGTGTAAATTGTTATAAAAATATTAAATGTAGTATTATCCAATAACAAAAACAACGGAGGTTTTATCACTTTCATTTAACATGATACGTTTCGATTTGGTTTGGTTTGGCTGTACAAATGTTATTATCTTTGTACAATAACTTGAAACTTGGACTACTTAGTTGTAGATAAAAATTGTAGGGAGTTCACGAGAGCAAGAACAATTTTCCTGTTTAAATGATGAATGAACATGCAACATTTTGATTAGGAATTGAGAAATCAAAGTAAAAAGTCAAGTAAATGAGGTAAAAAGTGGAAAAATAAAAATGTCACGGGTTAACTTTGCGTTTGCATTGGAAAAGATCATTCCAAATACAAAATTTGATAGTTTAATTGAGGCTATTTGAGCTCTTTGTTTCGTGAGACTTTGGTCTTTGGTCTTTTGACTTTGGGCGGCACGTGACTTTTCAAAAAAATCAAAAGGTTTTGAATTTTGACTTGTGACACGTCGAGTGAACGGGTGAAAAACATTCAGAATTCAGACAAAACTCTCACGTTTAAAGTAAAATGAAATGTAACTTTTGAAGTAAAAATTGTTTAAATGGTTTTACCTCAATGTTTGACGCTGAACTATCAACTAATGGAAATTTTAATTTCAATTTTATATCCTACGCCGTAAGATCAATAAACTACTAATTAAATTAAAAGCCAAAATAAAATTCCATTAAATGTGCTCATCTTTTCTCTCCTACTCTGTTGAGTTGTTTTATTGGTTTGACCTACATTTTAAATATTGTCCCATGTCGACAATAAAATGGATTGAATTATTTTAGTTGCAAAAGAGTATCGACTGGATTTGGACTATTCTAAAAAATTTGTCATTAATCTTTCATCTTTTGCGTTGGGTTCATCAATTGAAAATAAAAAATAAAAATGAAGCTGTTTGTGCAAGTGCTCGTCATTTTGATGTGGTTTTTTGGGATGTTTCCTGTAAAAAATCCACTGGTTAATTCTGCGAATTTTAAATTCGACCTCAACTCTTTTGCTGTTATATTCTCCGTTATTCAAAACCTCGTGGTTGTGCTCCTAAATTTTAACTTCATGGGATCAACTGTTCCTAAATCCAGTCTGGAAATAACGATCATCGTTTTGAAGACCTTGTACGTCGTCATGGTGATAATCTTCCGGATTTTAATTCTAATGGATTGTGACGGAGTGATCAAGATTTTTAATCTGTACAAAGTCTGTGAAAGTCAGTCAACTGAATTAGATTTAGTTTTTGCTCCATGTTTACAACGGTTGAGACCACAATTACAAAGAAGATGCTTCGAATTCAAATTTATCCACATTGCAATGTACACTTATTACGTGTTTTCTCTATTCTTCTGGTTCACCACCTTTTATTTTGTTTACAATGTATTTGCAAAAGCCGAAGATGGTGGTTTGTCAGGCTTCTTTTTGAGTGTTCCAACAGGCCCTTGCTCCTTGACTAAATTACTCGTACAACTTTTAATCTTTTGGTTTAATTTAAACTTGTTCGTCTCTGCATTCTACGTCTACTCGGGTTTCTTCCTCTTTCGAACTTTATTGCTCATGAATTTGGGTAAAATTTATGTGATCAGAAGTGTACTTGAAAATAATAAAGGAGGTCCTCCAGTGAGCGGAACTTCCGTTTTTTCACTAGCACTATCCACAAGAGTCCAGCCACTTTCAAACAGATGTGAAAGTAAAAGAACAAGTACAGACTTTGAAGGGGCAATGCGAGACTATGAGAAGACAACGAAGGAAGCTCTAAAGGAGCTTGAGGATCTTTCATCCATTTACTTGCTGTTTCAACTTTTGCTCTTCCGCCTAATGTTCACAGCGAGTCAGTACGTCCGGGGTGAGTTTGATGGATCAGCCATTTGCCTTGGATTAACATGCTATCTCATGCTCCTTCAAATTGGATTTTATCTCGCTTACGAAAGCAACAAAGTGGTAATTTTTATAATCATCATTCGAAAGAATTGTAAACATGTAAAACATTGTAAAACTTGAATGACTAAATAATTTTTGAATTTTTGATTTTTCAGGAGGAACGAGTCACAAGTAGAATCATATGAAAATAATTCATAAAGCAAGAACTGTAGAAATATTTGTATTTCAAAAGTAAAATGCTCTAATAATAAATCAATAGTAATAAATAATAATATGTAGCTAATTTATGATCTTTTCTTTATTAATAGTTTAGTTAAAAATTATATTTGTTGCATCCAGCGACTGACCAAGTTTCAAGGCTCAGTTTTCTTGTTTTTGTAAATAAATAATAAAGATAACACGTCTAATGTATCATATTGTATGAGCTATACTACAGTGCAAGTTAACTACAGTCCTGAGCATAGAGGTTCAACAGAAGAGAATCCTTTAGTTAAGAACACTGAGACATGTAGAGTGCAGATTGTGATAAGTTAGTTTTTTACTTGTTGTGTGTAGGTTGTGGTGAGAAGAGAAGCTACACTTTAAATCCATTTATTTGAGAATAATGGGTAATCAGAGGGGGCCAATTTTATCTTACACGCAATCCTCTATTCTCCGCTTTCAATACAAAATGGCTTTATTCTAAACTCCCACAAACACAAACACAGGGGCACTAGACACTAGACATCAGAGACAGCAGAGATAGTGGAATACAAAAGAATGAATGAAAACAGTTCCACTTGCACCTTTTGATTTGACTGTCTAAATCAATACCTCATTAGATTGGAACTCACACACACACTCACACTTTTCCCTCTCTTGTATTAGCTATTAGATGCTCCCATCTACCATCCATTTAAAAAGACATTGTAAAAGGTTTCCCCTTTTGAATCCTCAAGTTTTTTCACCCTCTTCCTTCTCTTGAATGAATGACAATTGACAATTGACAGATAAAGCCACAAGTCTATTTGGACTTCGATTTTTGAGTAATGCTCAACTGTACATGTTCCTTTCAGGCTCTAGGATTTTCAATGTTCTTTGTATCTTTGTATACCTTTTCAAATGTCACGCTTCCAGTACACTTTTTCTACATACGTATACTACACGTAGGTAGATTATAGATTAAATTGATATCTTTTTTATAAAATGTTACAAACACCACGAGCGGATTTTATTCTTCCTTAAGCATTTATCATATACGATTTACATAACTTTTATACACACAATACTTTTGAAGGAAAAGATACAAGAATATCGCAAACCTATACTTCATACTTCATATTTGAATTTTGAAGATTTTTCACGTTGGAAGTATCAATATTGAAATTTCAAATGTTCAAATTTTAAAGCTATATCAAAGGTGGTGCTCGCTGGCACTGCTGTTGAGGTTCTCATGACGGAAAGAATTTTGAATAGCCGGAAAAAATCTCTGAGGGGAAGTCAAAACTCAACGCTCAATGCTCAAAGTCCAAAGATTGGCTCTGAAAATACGACACACGGTACAATAGTCCTGTACAAAAGGAGAAGGAAGTTTGTATAAAAAAAGGACAATTTGGAAACTGTATCAAGATCAGAGAATACAATACAATTCAATGCCCACATGTACAATGTACATTGTACATTGTAAATGCATAGAAAATACAAAAATATTATCGACACAGTTTACTCCTTGTCGACAAAATCCGGAATCCGGAATCTAGAATCCGGATTTGAAATAGAAATTGGAAACTCAAAAAAGGATCATGATTGTACACTGTACACTTTGTACACTGTGATGAAATAGAAAACAAGATGAGATGAGATAGATGAACAGAAGCCGAAAGAGACAGAGAGACAGAGAAAAAAGAGGGTAGGTAAAAAAAGGAAGGAAAATCCCAAAGTAAAATAAAGCCAATGTGAAAGCAATGTGTTAAAAAACTGTATTATCTCTCCTTTTTACAGTTGTGTAGATTTTAGATCAAAACGGAACTTGAAATTCAGTAAAGTGGAGTAAAAGCTATATACATACGGTTGCAATGTGATCCTATTGGATTGGACTGGATTGGATTGCGGATTGTGGCCGATAGTTTTTTTTCATCCTCCTACTTGTTTCTCCATTCTCTGTAGAATGTAGAATGTGATCTGTCTGTTGTTGAAGCTGTAGAAGAGTATAAATAAATATGATACATCTTTCTTCTTCTCTGTCTGCTCCTTCTCCTGCTCCTGCTTGTACTTTGTACATATGCATCTGCATAAGTTGGAATGGGAGTGATTGATGACATGAGACTTTTCAGATGGTTTGTCATGAAAAAACGAAAGAGAATTGACGGATTACTTTACACACGAGAATGAACCGGATAGAATCAAGTTGAATAGAAGATTCACTTGTGAGGTTGAACATTCAACACACAACACACAAAAAGACAAAAGTCCGTTCACAAGCTCCCCATATTTTTGCTTGTGCTCTTTCTTTTATTCGTGTCTACAGCCTCAACTTGGGCTTGTGCTTGAGTTTGCTTTGGCTTTGGGATTTCGTCGGGATTGATCTGGTCTCATCCTCTTTCATCTCTGTTCAGTGTTCAGTGTTCACTTCTTTGCTAAGGCTAAACGAGGAACAAATGACAAAAGCACAAAGATGACGACAAATACAGAGACAAAAATCCACTGGACTTGAATCTTGAATCTTGTCAAAAAGGCACAAGTCCATCTTTCTTTGTCCTCAACCCTCAACTTTTCCTTTCCCTATTTACAACATCAAAACTTTCAATAATCATCGTAATTGCTATCTGTTACTGTCTACAGTCTACAATCTACGGTCTACGGTCAAGCATTCAACATTGACAATGAAATATCAAATCCTCCTGTCCTCCTTTCAAATGACCATTTGTTATTTATCGTCCACACTTTAAAAGATTAAATTAGATCAATGTTTTTCAAAAAAAGGACTCATTTTTCTTTGCTGAAAGAAAAAAGTAGGTTTTCTAAAAAAAAGTATTGGTTAAAAAATCCAAAATCAGGATTCAAAGAATGAAGCAATTTTTTCCTCATTAAAAATAACTGAAGAAGAAAGAAAAAAGAAAGTAGTAATTATTTTCGCATTGCTACCAACTGCCACCGCCGTCATCTCCGGTTTCACTCTCTTCTCCGTTGTCTGTTGAATCTTTACTTTTTACTTGTGAAAATGAATAATTAATCCAGCCGTGAAAGTTGGAGCTTGGAAGCAAATCCGTATGCAAAACTAATGAAAATGAGAAAGAGAATCAGGATCTAGTTTTTTTCATCAAAGCCTTTCTTTTGATGCGATAATGAAGCGGTAATTACACTGTGTATTACTCATTAGGTTTTTATGCTTTGTCAAAAAAAGTCAGTGTGGGTATTTTACATGTTTATATTGTGTCTGTAGTGAATATACAAGATATTTCAGATACCATGTGCAATGTGCAATGTGCAATGTGCAGGGTATCAAAATAATCATTTTCTTCAACTTTTCCTCTCCAGTCTTCAGTCTCCAGTTCTCTAGTTCTCCAGTTGAGTTTCCCCTGAGGAAGGGTGTGTAAGGAAATAAATAAGCTAGTTCATGATCAGATGTGACTCTCCCCTCTTTGCATTTCATTTGCATTTTGGTGATAATTTGACTCGGCTTTTTCAAGTCTACAGTCTACAGGAATATGCATAAACGCACCAGAGAAACCAGAACCAAAGAGAACCAAAGCAAAGAGAAGAGAAGAGAGGAAAACAAAGACGGTTGAATTAGGCAGGAGTGAAGAGTGAAGATGAAAAGAAAAGAATGAGAGATGGGAAATGACACCTGGAGCAAAAAAATACAGGACGGGATTTTTTCCTCTTCCCTTTCAGTAGCATGTACAATGTAAAATGTCTCTTTTAGCCTTCGAGTCTCCTCCATCATCAATATTATGTGTCAACAGTCTAATTTTTACACTATAACCAAAAATCCACATGTACATGTCTGTGACACAATGACGTGGAAAAGAAAGTCAAAGTCAAAGTGGAGTGAAGGAAAAAGTCACTAATTACAATGACATTGACATCTTTACAATCACAAGCCTCGACTAGACTCAACTCGACAAGGACCATGATAAAAAAAAACAGTATTATATAAACTAGTGGCTAATGACTCAATGAATGCCGGGCTTGGGGGAATTTTTTATCCTTTTCATTTGCATATTTTCAAGGGAAACCCTCCGCACACATTTCATATGTACTTTGTATTTTGTATGTTATATGTACTGTTGATTTTAGATGAAGAAAAATCCGAGGAAAGATTAATTCGTTGGTTGCTCCACCAACCAATTTGTACATGATGACATGAGATTTCTGAACAATGACAAAGGAGATTATTGTAAAACAAAAAACTTTTTTCATTTCCATAAATACTCACACAAAATGGGATTTTTATAAGAGTTGATGGCTTAATTTCTGAATTCTGGATTCTGGATTAAAAACAACACAAGCACAAGCTCACTTTTCATTTCTCCGATGAAAAGCTTCTTTCATTAACAAAAATAAATAAAAATAATTACCCATAAAAAGTAATGGTAAAAATCACCCTGAGCAATTTTCACCAGGAAAATTAAAGTTACTCCTGATTTTTAGAAAATAATATCAAATATCAAGTATCAAAAATGTTCAATCTTTGACTACAGTAAAAGAAAACTGACAATTGTATAAAGTTGTTTTCTGGATTGAGAGTTGAGAGTATGAAATTATTTATTTTTATTAGAGTAAATAAAAATAGTAAAAAGGGGAATAAAAATCAGGAGGGCCGTGTTTTTTTATCTAAATGACCCAGTATTATCAATTTTAATGTGCGACATTCCATTTCATCCAACGGATGTCTAATTGTTATTGAGAATTGAGACAGACAATTATCTTTTACCGTTATTCTTCCCACATTATTAAAAAATGTAGAGGTTCAAACCATCCAAAAATCCAAAGTGTACATTTTTGTCAACTGTCTCTTGTCAGCACAGCTAACATTTTCGTGCTACAATCAATTTGATTTTTATATTATTATCTTTAATCTTTATTGTTATCGTTGTCGTTGTCATTATTGGTCTGACTTTTGATTGTTGATTCTGGATTCTCGATTAAATGGCCAAAGTCAAAAGATTGTGAGCATAAATGTGCAATGATGATGATGATGATGATGAGGCAATGACGAGGAAAATTGTGATTATGGGACAACTGGATTTTTATGGAACTATCGGTAGACACGACAACTTTACTCACCTCTTTCCCCCATAACCAGATCACACTACACATTTCCTTCACTTACAGAAAATGTCTACAAACCATCGACTCTCGAAACTCTATGTAGACTCTGGACTCTAGACTAGAGAACAAGTAAACTTGTAATGAAATGAAACGGGGGAATCACGCAATACATGAACAAAAATAATATATTTATCATATCACCATTACGATTATGATGTTGACTCTTGAGCTTGAGCCTTTGAGTTTTGAGTTTTGAGGTTTTGTATTTTATCTTATAGATACATGTAAAAAGTAACAAGCTTATGAAAATACCTATCAAACTCTTTTAAATTACCAATGAGCATGAGAAAATAAAAAGCTGGGTAAACCACTAGAGTCAAAACAGAGCTTTTGAACAATCATGAAAGTCCACATCAATACTTTTGTATTGTGTATTCCATTCTTTTCTACTGTACGTGTACACATTTTGTCATTTTGTGTTTCCCTAGTTTTGGATTTTGGATTTTTCTAGATTGAATGTGTCAACACGGAAACACGGAAACGGGAAAGGGAAATGACATTCTTTGGCAACTTTTTTTCTCTCACCAACTACAACTTGTCCACTTTCCACTTTACATTGTACATTGTACATACTCTACACTCTGTACAAAAGCCTACATGAAAGTGTACAGTGTACACACGAAGTATAATGATGAAAATAAAAAGACAGTAGATTGACATGCAAGAGTGAGAAGGTTTATTTAGACCCAAACAAAACAGAGCAGTTTTACTCCCGGGTTTCCACGTTTTGAGCATTGAGCATTGGGCACTGAGGAAAACACATTGAACATTGAATGGAGAATAATACAGTTTATAGAAAGAATACGTCTCATCATTATATTCAAGTACATCATGACGGAGCCAAACCAAGTCAAGAAAAAGAGAAAGAAGGAATCGTGAATCCTCATTTTATAGAGAATTGTTCATTGGGCATGTGTAATATGTACTCAATACTCAATGCTGAATGCACAGTGGTTGAAACTTGAATATGGTATTAGGAATTGGATAAATTCTGGAATCTAGAGTCTCTGGAGTCTCTGGAGACCATCGGATTTGATATTCGTGTTATAAGCCATACTTATGGATATTGGATTCTGTTTTCATGACACACGCGGAGACGAATTCCTCACTTTGATTTCATAATAATGTCCCTTTATATTTCATCAGGATTTTACGATCATCATAAAAATTGGCCCATCCGATCCTAAATTCTCTCTCTCTTTGGGGCTTCTCCAGCACCTCTTGTCCAGAACAGCACAAGTACAGTACAATAGAATAGAATGCGATGCTTCCCATCTTTCCTTTCCCGTAATCGTCATTCTTATTTCCCTTTCCTCCACAAAACTCACTCTTTCACCCACTCTCCGTTCTCTATATTCTCCACATGTATATTTACTATTTACTCGACATATTTTGTACAATCAACTCCAACATCCTCCTGACCAGCAACTTTCCTCGCACTGTATTTCTGGAGCCTGGATTCTGGATTCTAGACTGATAGATATACAAAGATATTCCGCATGTGAATCGTCAATTCCAAAATCCACAAACTCTCTCACTTTCTATAGTATTTCTTTCTTCCTGTTGGTATATTTTTTTGTACGAATTTGATCCGAATCTAGAATCTAGCAGACGCATGAGAAAATGAGGAAAAAACTCACTCGCGTGAGTTTGCATCTATCTGTGATACAGATAGATGCATTCGAATTCGTAGGTACATTTCAGGTTATCGTTTACTACTCAAGTCCAAATCTATTTAAGGTTTTATTTTTCCCATTTTTTCTCGTCATCGTCATCGTCATTCACTTTCTTCGTTTTTCCTTTCTTGGTTCATCTAATCAGAGGATATCAGAGTGTAGAGTGTAGAAAAAAAGTGGAGGAGGCTCCTCCTGGATTCTCGGTTCTCGATTCTCGAGATTTTATGTGAGTATTTATCTCGATTTTCATTTCACGTCCACACCAATTTATTACTTTCCATTTCCGATTGTCACTTTCCTCTCTGCTACTCTGAGCTGTATGTTGTATGCTACGAGTTGTGAGTTGTGAGGAAAAGGAAAGTCCAAAATGTCCACCATCAACTAAATTCAATTTTCATTCTCCACTGCCAATCTTCTCATTGATTTGTACAATACAGCTTAGCACATACAACATACAACATATA
This sequence comes from Sminthurinus signatus, assembly GCA_019776565.1. Classification (NCBI taxonomy): domain Eukaryota; kingdom Metazoa; phylum Arthropoda; class Collembola; order Symphypleona; family Katiannidae; genus Sminthurinus; species Sminthurinus signatus. The sequence continues at coordinate 60,706 of JABASP010000050.1, read as the reverse complement.
AAATAGTATATCTATCTACAACATACAACATACACAATGCTCAATGCTCAACTTTAATACAATATATAAAATATAATATATTCTATTTTACCCCTATCTTTTTCTTTCTCCAAGAGCGAAGAGGGAACCAAGATTTTATGATTGTTCATTTTGACTAGAAAAGGAAAGGAAGCAAGTCCACATTTGGTTCAAATATCAATGTCAAACATAAATATAAACTATTTAATATATAGACCCAAATTTATTCTTCAAAGCTTCAAAGGAACATTTATGAGCACAAGTGAAAGAGAAGAGAAGAGAAGAAAGTGTAGAGAAAACAGAAGCCAAAACAAGGCCAACTAAATCAATTTCAATTTACAGCCACAGCCACAGACTTTATACTTTATACTTTATTCTAGACCTGGGTAAAATGTCACATGAGCTTCGTCAATGAAAATCATGGTGCTACTGAATAATGCATAGAATGTAGAACAGGGAATAGTTCACGTATTTACAAGTGTCCAGACGGGAAAATATCGAAAGTACAACAGAAAAGGGAGTTTGATTTGAGTCCGTTTCACAGATTGGGAATCCAGTGGACTGGGGCGGGAGTGCATTGTAGATACATAACTGCTCATAACCTCTCACCCCAAACACGGAAACAAGTGTGAGACTGTAGACTGTAGACATTCAGCATTTGGTCTCAGTTTCACCAAATACATGAAAAGATTTGTAGAAATGCTTGAAATCCTGAAATACACGAACCACTGTTCTTTGTTCTTTTGTCCCTGTCCTCCGTAAATCAAATACAACATGATGATTGACAATATTTTACGAGACTTTACGAGATTTTTTCCCACTCTGACGACTGTTGACTGTGTGGACACAGCTGGAATTTCTCGCTCCATTTTCCTACCTCAACTCACATAATATGACGTACACATGTCATAACATGTTCAATGTTCCTGTGTACAATTCCACGTTTCTCAATTTCCCCATTCTTTCTTCTTTCTCTCTGCCAACTTCCACTGCCTCAAAATTTCCAAGTAAAAGCCTGGATTTAGTTTTCATTGTAGATACATTGTTTAGTGTCTACTGATGGAATGACAGTTTTTGTGTGTTTCTTTCCTGTTTCGTGTTTCATGTGAGGAATTCCCTTTGGAATTTGTTTAGTGGAGAAAATCATGTTGGTTAGATGATACGGACACGAGGGAATCATAAGTTTCTTTGTCAAATAAAAATACATTTCAGACTGTACTTTTTATTCGGGGCTCTTTGTCATCTCCAGTATGAGTATGATGTGACATGATACAATCCTAGATTTGAGTTTTGAGATTAGAGATTCTAGATTCTAGACTCTAAATTCTAGACTCGAGACATTTTAGATGACAAAGGACGTAAAGTGACATGAAATTCATAGCTCTGCCCAAGTGTAGCTTAATGAAGGAACAAATCAGAAATACGACAAAAGAAAGGAAGAAGGCGAAAGGTAAGATTATAGAATTTAGATGAGAGCTTCATAATACATAATGTAGAACACATACTACGTAATATGACACCATGTCTCTGAATTTAGTGTGTAAAAATACTGAAATACTGAAATACGGTGAATGAGAAAGAGAAAGAGAGAAGTTGCTCTTTGGATGAGAGTTTTACCCTCAATTTGGACCCGTTGCCATTTACGCCTTGCAAATAAATGTGGAATCCATCCCGCCTAAGTATTCCAACACAAAAACAGTCGTAAAACGCCCCGTGGAACAAGGACGAAAGACACAAGTGAGTCTCACTCATTCCTCCTTTTTTCCTCTCCTTCAAACCCCACAGCTCACAGTCAACTAACTACAGAGTACAGAAAATTCAGTGATTTGAAGCGAATGCTACCGTTTTATGTCCTTTTCTTCTCCTCTCTTTTCTTTCCTTGTACAGACACAAATACAGATACTTTCTCTTCTTCCTCTCCCTTTGAACAAATGTCACTCATTTCAAATTTTTTCCCTTGTACTCTTGTACTCTTTTCTCTTTTCCACTTAGCTTTCCAGCCTCTTATTCAACAATAGAAAACAGAAAGGAGTAGTACATAATCAATACTCATACACACGATTGCGGACAGGATTTAAGAGCCAGTGGAAAAAGAAGGAGAGAAAGAGGAAGAATTCATGCCCCATGTACAATGCACAATATAAGAGAACAGTCACATATATTTTGTCGCTAACCTGAGACCTGAGACAGACAGGGGTAAGGATAAGAATCCAAATAAAAATCCTCACTTCTTCATAGACGCACTTGCATTTGTGCATTTGATATAAAAAAAGAGACCAAACCAAACTGAACTGAACTCTTTTTGCTTTCAATGTAGATTGGAGATTTTAGATAGGAGACAGTAGACAGTAGACAGATAGGAAAAATAAGATGCATGATCAATACATGTAGCTAAATATGTAAAGAAGAAAGAGAAAGGAGAGGAAAAGAAAAGAGTATAAAATTCTCCTCCCCTGCTTCAAGTCAAACTTGTCTCTCTTCACCCTCACTTTGATTGTCCTTACCTTTTCAGCTCACTTTCTTCTTTTCCTTCTTCTTCTTCTTCTTCTGCTTTGCTTGTGTGTACATAGAAAGCTTGCTCTTTTTCCAACAAGTAGAAGCAACAGCAGTCAGTCAAACAGAGAAACAGAGAGGAAAGAGACCAAGAAAAATACATCTACATGAACTGAGACACGGAAAACACCAAACACAAAACACAAAACACAAAGCTCAGTGAGTCCTCACACTGATTTCCGCCCCATTTTTATTGGCTTTACACGCTTCCAACTTCCAACTTATTCACCCTGCACAACCTCGCATCACCATCATCGTTCAGCATTCAACATTCAACGCTCAAAGTAAAGGAAAAGCTCGAGTTAAGTTGAGCTGAGAAAGACGATGACGATGACGACAACGATGACTACAAACAACGAAAAAGACGACTGCAAGCTTCGAGTTTTTATCACGAGCACGGGCTTAATGTCTTTGTGCATTGTGCATGCACTTGTTCCAATCCAACTACAATGCGGAATAAAGACACGACTTGCTTTCTTCTCTTCTTCTTTCTTTCATCCCGAGTCTTGGCTGTTTCTGTATTTTATTTTCCTCTGGATTCACAACAAACAAAAAGGCGAGAAAAAGTGACAGACGGAGAGAAAAACGAGTAGATAAATTTGTTCAGTGTCTCAACTAAAGAAATTTTCTTGACTTTTATTTCCAGTCGCCCACATCCACATCCACACACCGACTCAATTAAACCCAACACACAAACACGAGACACAAGACACAAGACAAGAAACTGACTGAATTGTTAACTGAGAGCTGACTCGGAAACTTTCTCTGTCTGTTTGAAGAGTAGTAACTTTTTCATTAGAGCCCAAGTCATCCAATCCAGTCCATTTCCTCCACTTGTACTTAACTTTCTCTCATGAAGAAAGTCATCGTCTTAATTTCACACCATTCTTGATTCTAGAATCTTGAATCTTCAGTCTAGAAGCTTTGATGCTCTGATACTTTTCGTACACTCGAAATTGTCAGTGTGAAACTGATTCGCTTACTCAGTATTCCGCGTAATTTAAACCTCTTATTAATTGTATTCAATTAAGTTACATGCAATGATCTTTGTTTCTACTTCTTTGTTCTTTATGCTTAAAAAATTCAGTGGATGTTTTTTTACATTCTCTTTCAAAAGTTGTTTCAAGAACAATAATTTCTATCTGGTTGCTGCAATACAATACCCAAGATCCACAAAATTCAAAATATAGAAATGCAAAACAAGGTCATTTACAAAAGCGATTACACAGTACACATTTACATTATTTTTACAGTACATGTGTCACAGTTGAAGAGAATGATGAAAGATGGAATAAAACAAGTAAAAGTACAAGTCCCAACAGACCAAATGATGAGAGAAAGAGAGAAAGAGAGAAGAAAGGCCATCAAAAAAGTCAAGGGGAGATAATGAATATTGAAAATGTGGGAGAAAAAAGCAACAAGGAGATGGAGGAATGATGAAAAAGAGATGACAAAAGAGATAGAAATGATTTGAGGACGATTAGACAAGATAGAGATGATATCCGGTGGGATCCGCATTTTAGAGGGCGAAATGAAAGAAGAGTAGCAAGTATAAAAAATAAAAAATAAAAAGACTCAGATTTGTTTAAGACCAATGAGCTAATTTGAAAAGCTGTAAAAGTGCGGAAAGAGAAGTCATTATGAGATGAGGACTGAGGACTGAGTTTGATGCTTTGATGCTTGCTCCACGTTCTTCATGTATAAAATCATCTTATCATGCAAATGATTGTGTGGGTTTTTCTAAATAAATTTCTAACCCCTTTTTTTCCTCGCCTTTGTATCGCTCCCATTTTATATCCTGTCTCTTTTATGCATGCATTTTCCCTATGCTTGACATGTAAATTGTTACTGTATCCTGCAAACTTCAGTTCTCAACCCTGAATTTAATTTCGTTTTGCATAGTCGGCGGAAAAAAGTGTTTTCTAAATCCTCCTTCACATACACAACTCTCTTTTGTATTTTTATGAGCTCTGTCTGCTGTCTGCTGTACGTTGTGCGTGGTATGTAAAAATACTAATACTAATACTAAGACTGATGCTAATGCTAATGTGAACACTACACAGCTCAACAGAATAGCAGTCAAGTTGAGCATAAAATTGTACATTCCAGTACAAATATTTCCAAATAATTTCCAAACTGTCGACCTTTTCTTTTGACTATTGAGATGCGTCAAAACTCTAAACAAAAATGTCATCCAGATGTACACAAATAGTTGTAGTCAGATGCCGATGGTATGAAAACATTTAGTATTCACAAGAAAAACAAGTATCATGGATCATGGACATGTGTACTGTGTACTTGCTGCTTGCAAGTTAAACGTTAAACGCTCGGTGCTAAACATACATAAATGTGACAAGTTTAAGATGACAAGTTGTCAAACACCCAGGCACTCAGATACTGAAAACATGACATTCTTGCACTTGCTTTCGCACTGATTGTGAGAACTGAGAGAACTGAGTCCTTGTTGAAAATGTATCTGTATAATAATACTATTACTCTTTAAAAACACTTGTACCGGATTCACACATCCAATTCACTTCATTACACCCTCAAAACTCCTAGACTCTAGACTCTTAACTCTTGAACGAGAGGGAAACCAGAGAGTCAAATCTACCACGATCATCTAAATTTGGTTTTGAATTCCGATCCTGAGTCTCGGTTCTCAGTTCTCGGTTCTTGGTTCTCGGTGGTGGAAGAGTAAATAAATGGCAAGTCGTTACACCATACAAAATCCAAAGGTCTAACTAATCCCAAAGCTGAGCGTAGAGAGTAGAAAGCTGAGGCGAGTCGAGACAAGCTCAACTTTGCTTATCAGCTCTTCATCTCCCTCTCATTTTAAAAGTCCTTTCATACGGCTACTCATAAAGTCACAAGTATTTTGCATTTTGAATTTGTGTACATTCTACACTATACATTTATATTACACAAAACACAAAGGAAAACGGAGATGCTCCATCAAATTGAATTGATTGATCTTAAAAGGGGTAAAATATAAAATACAAAATGCATGGATAAATTCAAACGGAACTTCAAAGTCCAAATTCAATCTTGTATCTCGTCCTTTAGTTTTGACTTTTGGTTTCCATAGCTCCAATACTTTCAATAATCTGCTCTATAAAAAATAAGACAAGTCCACAAGTATTCACAATATAAAGTATATGTAAATTCAAAAATCTAGTGAAGATGATGACATGAAATACAGATAGTTGCTGCATAAAAATTGACATAAAGAATAAAAACCTTTCTTTCGGATTTCGGATAAATCAAAAATCCGTTTTGATTTTTTGTATCCTTTTCGGTTTCCTCCTTTGACTTTACATTTTACATAATACACAAAAATAATAATAATAGATACTTTCGTTTAACCCCACATGATTTTTTATGCTGGTATAATATCAAATATCAAGGTTTCAATTGCAATGTAATGTCCTGTCATATAAAATACTGGTATACCTTTAATACTAGATGCTAGATACTACATACATCGTACATGTATCCTAATAAAAGATGAGACATGTAAGACAGTCTCTATTTTTTATATGTACAGAGGATGAACTTTTCCCTTTTTTATGTGCAAGAGACCAGTGGAAAATGGAGAGAGACTTTTGGCTTGGAAATCTCAATGAAAAATAGCAGCAGTTTTATATTTTATGGATGCACATCAATTTAATTTTATTACAGTCATTGTTGTATTCAAATAAGATAAAAGAGTCCGGAATGAAATTTAGCATACGCACTTTACACACACACACACACACACACGCATGATACATCAGTGGAAAAAAGAACTGTTTCTGTCTTGATAAAATATATTGGAAATATTATACATGAACACATACACAATAGTGGTATAAAAAATGTAGTATAAAATCACCACGTTTATTTTTCTGGTCTCTGGTCTGGTCTAGAATGATCATCATCTTTCTAGTCATCTGTAAAAAGAGCCCATACGCACATTTGCTTACATTTACTATTTACTTGCACACAACATACAACACACAAGAGAAAGACAAGTAAATTTTGTGGTGAATATTGAATAGAATCAGAATTTATCAAACAAATAATAGTGAATAGTGACTCGAGACTCTCTATATTCGAGTTTCAGCCAGCGGCATCAAAATCACTGTTGATTGTGAATTGTGGATTGGGGTAGACTTTCGACGTTAGACACACATTTATTTTCCACCATGCATGACCATCACATCATTCACATCATTTTATTTTGTTTTTTTATATTTTCCATCAACACCACGGTCCATGGTCAAATAGCTAAAGATAGTTGTAGAGATTGTTCCTTGCGTTGCCTTCACGTTCTTTCCATTGGCATTGCTATTGTCAGCTCAGCTCAGCTACATTTGTCAGAACTGGGATTGAAATAGGTGTCAGCATCCTCATTGTCACTCTTTATAACTTATAACAAATTATTTGGCTCTTCCATAACATTTTATTTACTGTTAGTACACACAAAAATAGAAAAAGAGAAGGAATAATAGATAAAAAAGCATGTGCCCTGTGCCTTGTGCGTGCCGCCAGTACTAAGAAGAGCATACAAAATACAAAGTATACAAAGTATCTACAACATAAATTATTACATAAAAGAATAGTTTTTTTTACCATTGTACATAAATACAGCGGTCTCCGTCCAACATCCAACATCCAACAGTCAATGAAAATGTGAAAATGTCACATTGATTGTTCTTGCATGGAAATCTCAAATCTCACTAGGAACTAGAAACTAGAAATATTTCAGCAGATAAAAAACGTAGGTGTGTACATATTATCTGAAGAACGGGAGAAAGAAAGTTACAGGAGGCAGTGGATGGTCGATGGTCTGCACAGAGTAAATGATCATGATCATTGCTTTGAGTTTTGGGTTTTGGGTTTTCAGTTTTTCCGACTCTTCTGCAATGGACAGCTCAATTCATCTCAGTTGATTTCACAAAACTTTTTTTATTTTTTTACATAGTATTTTACTATTCAAAGAAAAAAAGGGGGATTGAATCCGCGTGCCGTCATCATCATCATTGTGTCTGTTGTCTCTTTCTGTTTTTTGTTGGACAATTTAGCTTAGTCTTTAGTGGACATGCATGAAAATGAAGGCGGAAGATGCACAAAAAACAAAAAAAAGATGAAAATGAAACAAAATAAAGTAGAAAACATGAGAATTGACAATTGATAATAATAACGTCAATGACAATGACAGTGACGCAAATAGATACATTCTTCACTTCTTTTGTTGAAAAGCATCGCGTTTGCTGTCAGAAAATGTATTTTTACTTTTAATCTAGTCTGTGGGCAGTTGAACTGATTTTTGGAATTTTAGATCATAAAAGCAGAAAGTATCCAAAAATATGAATGAAAGGAGTATAATATACTGATTGTAATTGAGGGTTGTCCTGTCTCCTCGCATCATCATTACATTTTAGTCACTGGATTGAATTGGATTCATTCTAATATAAAGTATATAATATACTTATAATAATGTAAGCAATGGTCGACCGACTGTGTAAGAAGAGATCGCATAGTTTCCAACTCAATTTATTTCCATTGTTCAGCTAATTTGGATGAATGACCACGTGGACTTTCTCTCTGATCAGTATAATCACAATCCCAATCACACTCTTACTTTTCAATCCAATGTCCAGCTCAGAACAAAACAAAACAGTGAAACTTCCGACCATTTCCTCACAACTTACAACTCAAGGGAAGATTCGTATCCTGAAAATACAAAGTACAACAAATTGATGATGCCGCTCACACTTTGTCTTCAGTCTGTAGTTTCTACTCGAGCAATAAATAGATACTCGCCACATGCCGTCTGTCGGACCAACTTGAGACTTGAGACTTGAGTGACCACTGTGTCGTGTAATTCCATCTAATAGAATGTAAAAAGACAAATCCTCAGACCTATAAAATAACTATATCAAATCAAGTTTGTTCAATGTATCTGTATCAGTTTCTGAATTCTGTACATTGATACTCACAACTGACCACGACCATTCAACACTCAACTCTCACTTTTCATAACAACAAAGCACAATATTCAATTTATAATTCACTTCATATTCACCCGATTCTCCATTGTCCATTCTCTATTTTCAATTGTACGGAGGATATTGATATTATTTTGCATATCAAAGGAAAAAGGAACAAATTGAATCCTCCAATTTTCCAAATGTGTAATTTCATTGCTAATAATTTATCATCATGCTCATCACAGTTATTCACAAAAGACAATTTCAACTCGAAACAAAGATATTTTTCATCTCCAAAATATGACTGAAATAAGTCAGATTGATTAAATCAAATTTGGAAGAAAAATGTCCGGATCCATGTGCAACGAAGGCTTAAAACGCAGAAAGATTATTGAATCAAGTTTGCATAGTAAATGATCCTCAGTCCTCAGTCCTCAGTTTTGAGTTTTGAGATTTGAATGTTGACCTAAAAAATGTGACTTGGATTAAGAAAAATCGACTTTGACTTGTATAAAAAATTATGTGTGATGAGGAACGTGGAATAAACTATTCACTCTACACTCTACACTCTCCACTCAATTTTGTCATCACCACTTGAAACGGAGAGAGGAAAGGAAAGGGAAAAGGGACAGAGACGGAAAGGTCTCATTATTTTATTTCATCACATTAGGCAAGCACACAACTCCATATCTTGTCAAAGCTCCATTCTCTACTTTCTACTCTCGGCAACCAAAAGTCAGGGAATGAGTTTAAAGTTTAACATGTACATTCTACGTTCTACATTCTACATTCTAAATTTTACATTGTACAGCATAAAAGGCACAGCGCACAAGACAGGAGTGGATGAGACACTTGTAATATCAAATGAAAACGAAACGAGGAGCATTAGGCCGCACAATGCCATGCTGTGCTGTGCTTTTGAGCCTTTATCAGAAGAAAGAGGAAGAGAAAGAAGAGCCCTAGAAAAGATGAAGAGAGTGTTAATGAAGAGTGAAGTTATCTGAGAGTAAATGAGAGAGGAGTTGGAAGTGTAATGGTAAATGGTAAACAGTGTTGACATATAAAGATCGGTGTCATTGTGGTTGTCTGCCTAAATTCATCAACCGTCCCAACTCCAACTCGACCTAAGCGCCTACACTTCTAATCACATTATCTCCTATCATGCAAATGAGTTTGTCTCTCTCTCTTTTTCTCCTCGTGCCGAAGCTCAATCTTCTTTGTCATATGCATCAAATATCACAGATCTCGAGTCTCCAGTCTCAAATCTCAAATCTTGAATCAAGTCATGAAGGTGACGTTAAAATTCATAGTCCAAGTCCAATTTCTTTTCCTTTTAGATAGTTTCATCCATTTCTCAGAAATGAACATCAACAAAAACTCATGTAAAATCTGTATGCACATAATAAATACGTATACGTATTATAAAATTGAATGGAGCTGAAACTGGAAGGCAATCTGGTTAGGAATAGGATACGAACTGCTTCCAGATTTTACGAACCATGGCTTTGGCTTTTCCTCATACCATATAAATAAATGGCTGTATGGAAAAGCTTCTTCTTGTCTTTCTTGTTCGTCCTCCTCCTCAGTCCTGAACTCTGAGCCTCATGAGTTGAGTCACTGTGGATAAATATTAAATGTATACATATTCTAGATTCTCGTGGTACGGATTGAATTCCTTCTATTCCTACAATTTTCATGTTTCATGTTCAATTTTACTTTCTTTGATTAGTCACATCCATGTCTATTTTCTCTCTCGTTCTTTCTCTTCCTCTTTGGTATCTTTGTTTTGTACTAGTATTTTAATTTTGTCAAGGGACTCAACCTATGACTTCTAATCAAATTGGACAACCTTTTACATTAAGTTATGAAAAATTGAATTCTAAAAGGATTTCTAATTTATGTGCACTGTAGCCTGTAGATTGCAGATTGTAGACGAAGGACCGAATTCTCAAAATATCGATATAATTTTTGGGATTAAGTATTTACTTTTTTCCTATATTTTATGTAGCTAAAAATAAAATGTGAGTAACAAGTTAAATTCTCATCCTTTTTTGTACATTGTATAGGTTTCCTCTTGAATATGAGTTTGGATTTGGATTTTCACCCTCAAAAAAATACAAAACAGGAGAAATAATTACAACAGGATTTTTCATAATAAACTCATAAGAGATTTGTCAGAATCATAATAAGTTTTCCCGTGACTCGGACTGAAAGCGGGAAACTGGACAAGATTAATGAGCCAGCTCGGGCTTGTACCTATTTTGTAGTGTATCGGGCAGGTGATCAGGAAGAGGAAGAGAAAAGAAGAATGGCCACTTGTGCTCACTTGAATTATTATTATTATACATTATATAAAACTTATCCCTCATGCTTTTTCGTTTATATATTGTACTGAAAGTAGAGCATTCAGCGAGAATCCTACAAAAAAGATAAAGATAAATGTATCAATATAAAAATAACCAGTACCAGGATATATTACACTTGTAGTATTAGATATTATATTAGATTCTATGAATACCTAGTAGATATTCTTTGTCTGGTCTAAGTACATGCTACATGCGGCATGAAACTAATGCAATTTCCACATTACACATGATACATTGTACATTGTACATGCAGTGCTAATACACTAAATACTAATACTAACTGTATTATATGAGGAAGGGTATTTATCTCCATTTTCATTTAACTAGTGCTATAACTTGTAAGCTAAGCTGTAAACCCTCGCAACATTGAGCATAGGCGAAGATAGATAGATAGATAGATGTATGAGTATTGTTGTAATATACGATATAAGTACATAGAAGAGAGAGAGAGTATTTATTATATTGCGGAGGGGGTAAAGAGACTGGAATCAGGATCAAAGATTGAGGATAGTTAGGGAGATACCCTGCCTTTTCCTACATGTACAATGTACAATGTACAATGTACAATGTACAGACTACTACTATTCATACACCAAACTAACTCAAAGGTCATACGAATGATACATAATACATGGAAAATGACAAGGAGACTCTAGAATCTAGAATCTAGACTCAAAATTCTAGCAGAGAGTCGGCAATCGAGAATCAAGAACTACAATGCCGACGACACGATCAGGAGATGAATCTGAAAAAAAGAAACAGATAAAGTAGGTAGGAAAACACCAAGAGCTTTAGCTCAATGAACGCTCAATGCTCAATGCGACCGTCTTCTCCCTCTCTGTCTCTCTTTTTGTCCCCATTTGTTATTCGCTGAGGTTCTGTTCTGTTTGCACTTAAAGAGCATGTACAATGTATTTGCACCGTAAATTATACATATGTATCCATTTCTCTGTATGATAGTAGAAAAATCCACAAGATAGAAAAGACAGAGAGAGAAGAGAGAAGAGGGGAGAGAAAAAATTTACCCCTGCTCATTATTCCCCGTTTAGAACACTTGTGCTCTTGAAGCACATCCACAACAGAGATGACCAGCTTATCGAGTGCTCCTGTTCCTGAAGAGAGAGAGAGAGAGAGAGAGAGAGAAAACTGGATGTTTTACCCCAAAAAATGAACTACTTCTCTTTCATTATCCTCGCTATTATATGATACACGTCCTTTCAACTACAACTGCATTTTTTGGGCTTTGGCACTGGCATCAACATCCGCATTTGTATTGGCTTTTTTACACAAAAAAAAAAATAATACAAAAAAATGGACCATATTAAACTTTGGGTTTTTTCAGATCATCTTACGCCCCATCCTTCATTTTTTCCACTCTTGTCCTCTCTGCTCCTCTTGTGATCTTTGTTTGTACTTTGTGCATAAGTGTATGTCATCATACATATGAAATAACATGATACAAAATGCTCTGTAGTTTACAAGTGGGTGTATGCAGTGTAGTTGCTGATCTAATCTTTTACATGATCATTTCATTTCAGATGATATTGATGGATCTTGTTCAAACCATGTAGTGGTGTAGTACATGGAGACAATCCCTCTTTCAGGACTTTTTTAATAAGCACACCGCCACACACACACACACTTACACAGCCTCCCGTATTATACATTATGTGGGCTCATGGTAATAATCATGGAAAAAATCAGTTTAGTTCATTGTACATTGTCCATAGATAATTCAAAAGTCCAAATTATTACTTATGCACAACAAATGATACAGGACAAACGAAAGAAGGACAGAGGAACGACTTTTCTCAATTTTACGTTGATTCTAAATTCTAAAGCTAATGACTTGTTTTAAAAATATAAAAAATCAAGTATAATCTATACCTAAAAACTCACACATACGTATTTTGCAATCTACAATCTAGAGTCTCGAGCTTGAAGAAGTTATACTGGGAAATAGCAAAAGGTAGTCCGTGAGCGTCTGGTCCAGATCAGCCCGTGAGATCATGAGTAATAAATTAGGAATTGCGTTGTTAATTGAATGAGAAAAAAAGAAGGAATGAGAAGAATGGGGAAAATCCTGGAGATTCTGGAGATCGGGGATCAGAACAGTTCGATCAGCACTTGTACAATACGTTGTGTATATTGTACATGGAAGATAGTGCATAATGTATCATTCTGTACATTGACAGACAGACGGAGAATTGAAAAGAAAAAAAAAGAAGAGGATCCGAAAGGAATGTGTCTAATATACAAAATACAAAAGAGGGGATGTTCTGTTTCTGTTTCGGTTTCTGTTTTTTTGTGTGTGTATCCGCAGGTTATTGACGTAAGTTAATCAGAGCGGACAAGTCTGATGAAATGATGAAAGCAAGGTTCATGGATGAAAAAAGTTGGTCTGAATTATTTAGTCAAAGATGAGAGAAAGTCAAAGGAAATTTAATATCATGTCAAGCGAAGGACGGAAGAGAGAAAGAAAGAAAGAGAAAAAGAAAGGAAAGAGTCTCACAGTGTTTATTTCTATCGCTCCTTCTTGCTACTTTTCTACTCCTCCTCCACAAATGTTTACCGTCCTCCTATATTCTTTTATTCATCTCCCTGGAAGCCAAAGCAATTAGATTAAAAACTAATTCTCCTGTGACAGAGAGCTTATACACTATACACTATATCTGTACACACTACAAGTGTAGTGTATCATTTATCATCTACCGCTCTAAACTTGTTTATTATTGTGCGAGCAAAGCTCTCACCATTTTTATTACAAACGTACACATCACCCCCATTCTCTGTTTTACTGTCTGTGTCTTTGGTCTTTGTCATCATGATCCTACACACAAGTATTTCCTCTGGATATTATGAAGCAAGATGTAAGACAAACGTGTACAAGAATTCACTTTATTAAGCACAAGTCCTCCCTGTCTTTTCTGATTTGATGCAATCATCTGATATTAAGCTAGATTATAAACTATAAACCCGAGCTGTATTTTACTTTTTGCTTTTTATGTTCGCCACTCCCTCTGACAAATATTTAAAAGAGTATCATGTATCATTTCATTCTTAGATACTTCCGACTTTATACTTTTGACTTTATACTTTAGAGATATACTTGTTTTTACTTTTTACAACAGAGCAATGAAATGAAATGTATTTCACTTCACCATTTCACATCCCAGAGTTTAAGAAAACAAGAAGAGAAAATACATGTACGAATTATGAATGAATTGTCAATAGTTAAGCATTAAGTTGTTCAAACAGAAAAACAGAAACAGAGAGCGAGGAGAAATAATAATAATATTGACAAAAAGAAAGGTTAAGAATAATTGCAGAGTGTTCTGGTCACGTGCCCTTGTCCATTTTACGTCACTTTGAACTTGGAACTCACTCGGGAGAGATGTTAGATGTTAAACCGTGAAAAACTCACACTTTGTACTTTTTGTACCACAGTACACAGGACAAATACAAATGAGCAGAAAGAAAGAAAGAAAAGAGGAATCAAATGAAAAGTGAATGCTCACAACCCTTTCATTCAACCTGTCACTTAGCACCAGCACCAGTTACCGCACTCTCAATCTAGAATCCAGATTCAAAGCTAAAGCTAGAACTAAACTAGACCAAACCAAACCAAACCAGGGTTGTGGAGCGTCTGATTCTGATGTAATAGAGAATAGAGAACAAGGTTGTTTCAATGAGAATTTGAATTGAAACTTGTAATCAAGGAAATATGATGCTTATACTACTGCGACTGGAACTACAACTACACAACAACTACTGCCATGATTTTGAGGAGAGGAAAAGGTTCGGTCAATCATTCTGTCCGTCCAATTTCAAACCGACCATCATTATGTCAACTTTGACGAATTTCTACTTACCATTATGTCACGCCTATTATTACGACCCACTCTTGGTTTACTTGGTTTGGTTTAGTTGGTTTAGTTGGTTTGTTTCACTCCTCGCTCATCCAAAACTCTTGAGCGTTGAACAAGAATTGATGACCACTCATCTGAAATACTACACTTTTACCATAGAGCATGTACTAACATAAAGTACAAAGTACAACATAATATTATATTATCCTACACAATACACAATGGATTCAATTACAATTTATCAACTTTGCGGGCCTTTTTGGTTGGTGTTCAATGTTCACTGTTCAATTCAATTCATCTTTTCAACATTCAACACGAAGACAGAGAATTTTGATTCTTCCCTTTTTCTCTCTTTCCCTTGTTCACTCACCCACAAATCCATGTGAAATTCATGAGGATACATTTAACCAGCACAAATTACATAATACCCCACACTTGCTCACTATACAGAATTCAACTCTCTTTTACTCTTTCACTCCACAGTAGAAAGTAGAAAGCTCTCTTAGAATATGACTCTTATGTAGGTGCAACATGACACAATCCTCAATTACTGTACTCACCAGATCCAGACTATCATTCAACATTTAATGCAATGTGCACTTCTGACGCTCCGGGACAAAGTTTTAGACTTACAGTGTACACTTGTCGAGAATTTCAAAGCTGACGAGCGAATCTAATGAGTACAAATTTTGTGTAAATCCGAGATACTCAACATCAATACCAACACCAGCATCCACATTAACATTGACACTGAACATTGAACTTGGAACAATGTCACATTGAAAATCCGAAAACAAGTCGTGCAACTACTATTGATTCATCCTGCTTGTCAAATTAACCCTTTAGCACTACCGTTTTCTTTTCCCATGTTAACTCTGGACTTTGGTTTGGCTCTCACGATCTTTCTTCTTGACGATGTACTCTTCACTCTTTTTATTTTATACTATTGTCAATACTATTATTTATTACGATATTTTTACAGTTGGTTCATTTCTATTTCCTATATTTTTAATTAATTTATTTGTTTAACTGTAATCCTTTTTTTTTATAAATATTATAAAAAATACTTATGCTGTACATATTGTATTTGTACTTGTAATTTGGACGGTAGAGATAAATATTAAATACTATACTTGAAAAATGTCCGTACTCATAAATTATCAAAGTTTGACAGAAATCTGGGCAACTACAAATTTCCATGCTGTATTATGATGTATATGATGTGATATGATAATTATCAACAATCATCACTATGCACGATGTATAATATTATACTAATTTTCCATTGCTTCAAACTCTAAACTTGAACTCGGGAGAAAAAAGAGGAATAGAAATGTTGCGTAAGCGAGTAGGTAATTCATCAAATAATATGACAAGTATAGTTTATGCGTGGATTTTATTTATTTATGTATTTATGTACAATGTATCAAGAAACCCTGACCAGTCCAAGTCCATTGTCCATTGATGTTAAAATGAAGTACACCGTCTTTTTCCATTCCTGTTTGACGACAGAAAAATTTCAACAGTGGATGAAAGAATGAAAGAAAGAAGGAAGGATGAATAGATATATCCCTTTGTGTATAATTTGTAGCTTGTAGCTTTAGTAGTTTGGATCCATTCGGAACTACACAAGCGGTAGAAATGTTGAAAAGGAGGAATGACGCTCTCACAAAGGATTAGCAACACTTGAAACATCATTTTTGTGGCGAGGAATACTTGTCTTACTACTTATTGCTCAACAACAAAGCCTACCGGGGAAAAGAGGAAATGTTCTTCATTCTTCATGTTCTTGTGTACAGTGTACATGAAACTGGGATGAAGGTGTGCAGTTTGCAGTGTGCATTAGCTACTGTATTTTAAATAGTAATAATGTAGAATGTAGCATGTAAAAAAACAAGTTGTCGTTTTGTGTCTATTGAATATTGAATCCGATCCGATGATCTGATACCGATCGTCACAGTGTCTATTTTACTTACATGTTTTTGTAGCTTTTGTAGCTATGTTTTTTATACTCCCATCACAATACAGTAAATGATAAAACGTTAAAATGTTGCAATGAGGAAACACTAAACACTAAATACAATAGTATACAATGTTTGTATCAAGTTTGTATTGCGTATTGCAAAACCTCTGGATGATAAATAAAGTGAGTATATAAAAGTAAAATTAACACCTTTATAATAGCTTCCTACTTTCATCCTTCTTTCCCTGTGCACTTTTTACGTGTCTCAAGTCTACAGAGATAAACGATAAACGATACAACCAATTTTATTTCTAGGCAATTTTACTCATGTGCATACAAAGTTACAAAAGAGGATTGAGGGTGATTGCCTATCAAAACTTTGTAGCATACATTCAACATTGTACACAAGTATAAACAAATTAAATAAGTAAATTTGTGATAAAATCAGTAAAAACAGATAATAAAAAAATACTACTTTGTTGCAAAGAAAGCATCTGATGATGTGTGTACACAGAAAACAGACAGATGACAAAACAGAAAACAGGAATTGTACTTTAAGTATTAAGTACATAAAAACTATTTTTACACAAAAGACCAATGTTCAATGGAAGAAGTTCAAGGTACAAGACAAATATATGTACAATCTACAATTCATTGACACTGTAAACAGTGGTACAAAAGAAAATCCTGTCGATTTTTACGATAAGTGCACACTATATTAGCCATTAACAATTACAATCACACGACAAAGGGGTAGCTGGAAACTTGTGTAAAATGTAAATCTCAACATTGGTCAAACATAAAAACCTAATAAAAGTAAAAAAAAAGTAAAAACAACATTTCAGTCCTAGGCCATCTTCTTCTAGATTTTCATTGGGGGTTTCTAAAGTCTAAAGTCTAAACAATGATCACACCATTAGTGTTTAGTGTGATGTTCATTCTCATACAGTCATAAATGTCAAATGTCCATTGCAGTACTTTATTACGGTTTACATGTGTTTGAGGTTTCGGCTGCTGGTAGGAAAAATAAATATTATTTTGGACAAGAGAACCTGAAGAGTTGAGCAATGTTAATATAAAAGCTTAAAATAACCCTATAGTAATAATAATAAGAATAATAATAATAAATGGACCTGCAGTAGTCCATTTATAGGATAGGAAAATGCAAATAAATGAATCAAGATGATTATCTTTAGTACATGATGCCAAATAATGCATGTTTGCTGTTTCATGTTCTCCGGATATGTCCATCGTCCATCGTCCACCCTTTTGTGTGTGACCATGGTCATCGGAAATGTGATCTCGGCTGCTGTGGTTACTTGTACAAAGTACAAAGAATAAAAGGAAACGGGACAAACGAGAATAGAATGAAGAAAAATGGTGCACATTTCACTTCATCCAGTAAAATTGAAGCCGGAAAAGTTTGGTCAAATGGATCCACCGATGACCGACGGACAAGTGAATTATTTTATACAACTAGTAAGTGTATGAGCTTAAGGTAGAAAATACCAATTTTTCCAGTTGTAATGATATGAAGAGGGGCATTAATAATAATAATACTAATAGTAGTATCAATAAGTATAAAACTTGTAAACTGGGGGATTTGGAAAAATGAGTCAAATAGTAGAAAATGAGTTCCGTATAACTTCTTACACACATACGCATATGAGGAATGAGAGCGAGAATATTATGTGGTGAATGGTGAAGAGCGTCACGCAAGACAAACAAAACATGGAAAATCAAACCCAGTCCATCAACAAGCCCAAATACCAAATATCCATTAAGAAGAGTGTAATGATTTTGTTGTACGCTGAATCAGTCCATGTACTTGGATTGGTTTTTATGCACTAGCTACTAGCAGTGTACAAAAGAAGGAAACTACAATAGGTTTTCTCCTGTTAATACGTACATAATACTACTACGTACTAGATACCGGGGACATCCCTGCAAGACAACAATAAAATACCATACAATGCTACAGCCTAGTAGCTGCACAATGGACAATGTACAATGGACAGGAATACAAAATACAAAATACATACAAAAGCCACGTGTCTCCAGGGCTGCCCCATTCCGTTTCGGTCAGTTTCCAACTTCCAACTTCCAACTTTTGAACACTTTACAACTTTGTACGAATCCATCCATTTTACTATTGGCTGGTGCAGGATGAATGGTGCACGTTGTACGGTGTATGGTGTCTAGACTGTATTTCTGTATTTAGTGAGAGAGGAAATTGGAGAGGACACTCACACAGAGGAAAGGCACACCTAATCGATTCACTATTTCTCACCTATTTCCCAATTTTACTGTGTGAATGTGAGAATTTCAAACTCAATCAACTCTCAAGTTTCCGTATTATTCTCTCAACTCTCAACTACTTCTATAAAGATGATGATAATAATATAATACCAATGCAGATAAATATACTAACTAATTATCTGTAGAAATGGTGATGCAATTCTAATTCACAATCACATTTATGTGTGTATGAAATGTCCATTAGATAAAAAAACGGGTGTATTAATTATTACTTATGGCGAAGAAGAGGAATAAGAGTAAGAATAACCCTTTTGCAGTAAAGCAGATATAAAAATGTAGTCATCCGCCTATTTTTCCAAACGCAATGTTTAATGTACTTTATTTTCATTGTATTATGTATTATGTTCAAGCATATTTCATCTCCATTCACCAGTTACAGCTTTTGCTACAGTATTTTGTGCAGTAAAAAGTTGATTAAGACGTGTTACATATTCCATCTAATTTGAATGGTGTGTTGAGAGTTGAGATTTGAGATTTAGAAATTAAAATCGTAAATTTTTATTGCGTTGACAGGAGGAGTCGGAGCAATAATATTCATTTTTATGAACTTCTCGCACACTCTCCTTGTGATTTATCGCAGAAGCAATTATCACGAATATTAAGTTTGCAAAATGAAATAAAAAAAGCTGCCGAGTTGAGATTTTAATAGACAAGAATGAGGAGGAGGAAGAAGAAAGAAAGTTCAAAACTAACTTGTAAATTAGAGCTTTTGCTACACACAGAAAAAGAAAGAGAGAAAGAGAGAGAATAAAAAAACAACCCTTCTTTTATGCATAACTACCCGGTTCCTTCTTTTTAATGTATATTACACCATGTCCGTGCATACGCCCATGTGAAAGAAGAAGAAAGGAAGAATAAGGAAGGAGGGATCTGAATAATGTAGTGTGGTTACAAAGTACAAACTATTGCTGGAATGGACCATCATATCACATCTTTCTTCTTTGAGCACAATAAATTATATACATATGTAATTTTTTTCTCGAGTTGGGTAATTATTTTGTGCATTTCACACTCCCCTATTTTTTATATGATTCATATTGTTCTTCTCATCCCATACACTAAACACTAAACACCGTACCTACATCATAAAAAACGGTTCTTTAGTCATTAGGGGCTGGAGGCTCGAGCCAAAGCAGAGACAGAGACAGAGACAGGCTTGAGGCCAACCAAGTCAAGTCAAGTCAAAGCAGAAGGCAGAAGGCAGCGTCACCCCACAGATTTATTACATTGCAAATTTTCGCTAGCTAATTAAGACGAGAGAAAAAATTTCTAGTAGGAGACCAAATCTGATAGATTTATGTGAAAACTACCACGGCTACTACTATTTTACTTCATCCGTACAATAGGCTACAACGTCTGGATTCTAGAGTCTGGAGTCTGCATAATACAAAGCTCATCTACCATCTACCTACTGTCTACTTTTAAGAATAGAGCTTACGATATAAATCACAATATAGAGAATAGAGAGAGAGGAGTTACTGTCATCCATTGAAACACCAACTCCCAAATACACCAGTAAATCCTTATGTGCATTTATTACTCTTCCGTTTCATTTACACTTTTTTGGTTTACTCTTTCCATTTTACATCTTGGAGCTTATAGATTCTACGTTCTACGTATTAGGCATTTTATATTGAGCTTTATGCTTTGTGTATCAATTATGTATCTGATATCTGTTCCTTGATCCCTCTTACATCCTTTTTATAAAAAAACAACAAGCATATTATTAGAATGAAGACACAAGACACAAGATACAAAGTATAAAGTACATGCATAATCTCTTTCACACTCTTTCAATCTTTTGCCAAAGGAAGGAAGGGGAAAAGAATTTGCATTTTCCCTGTAAAACAAAACCAGAATCAAAACCAGAACCGGAGAGGAAGAGGGTGGATAAAATGATTCTTCCTTTCATTTCATCCGCTTCATTAGCCCAAACAAGAGTAGAGCGAATAGAATAGTCGAGAGTGAAGAGGAAAGCAGACGGAGCTTTTGTTTTCCCGCAGCTGGAACTTTCCTAATATATTACATATGATGAGCCCATTGTTTTCTGGTGAAAGTGAAAAGTGACGTCCCATTGCATCTTCCGTCTTTATCTTCCGTCCTTATGTGTATAAATGTATAATATACAGAGCATAATTCCTACATATATCCTCATTTACATCATGATGACACGAGACACTAGACGCTAGACCATCCGACTATCTCTGCATTTCTCTTTTATTTTCCCCACATAAAGTTGCAACGTACAACGTGCAGTGTACTTAAAACCCAGAGAAATGTGACTAGAAAATCTTGTAGTAATGAAAGTGTTGTAAAGACCATCTAGTTTTAGCTTAAGTGTATCCTAGATAGCTCGTTGACTTGACTGCTTCTTGAGTCTTGAGTCTCATTATTTCCAGAGTCAGAACACCACGCTCTCTCTCTCTCTCTCTCTCTCTCTCTCTCTCTCTCTCTCTCTCACTCTCTCTCTCACACACACACATTCACCAGAGCAGTCACACAAGGCACAAGTGAAATCGGATGTGTCTCTGTATCTGTTAATCCATGCAAATGAACTCATCCTTTAGATGATGAGCTGCGAAGTAATTACCCGGCTCGAAAGCAGTGTCATCCCAAGAACAATAAAATCTTATTTACCAAAAACCATCGCACCAACACCAACACCAACACAAAATACAACATACAACATCCAGATGTACTTATTGTATACATGTTTGTATGTACGACGAGCAAAATAATACCATGTCATGTGAATTTTAAGCTCTTTGGTTTACAGCTCATGTACATCATGAATTGATAATACAAATACGAGAAACAAAAAGGACCATGCTTTAGCTTGAATACTGAAATACGGTATATTATGGTGTAAGAAGTAAGAAGGAACTTTAAAATGCATGTTATAGAAGGAGATCGAGTCGACAACCAAATGGCAATCATCATGATGAAAACTATGGCGGAAGCCACTTCATTAGAATTTTCTTACATTTACCATGTACACAAAACACGAAATACAGAATACAAAATACCAGCGACTCGTGTTCAGTTTTCAGTGTTTGCCATTCTTGAGTCTTGAGATGACACTTTCCAATTCCCGAAATCAAACAAGGGAGCAACTTACCCTTTACGACCGAGGACCAAAGACATCCACATCATTAACAAGGATGGCACAGAAATCGTTAAACTTTTGTATACCTTTTGCTCTGTGCATAATGTAGTACAATACGCACAATACGTATTATATTATGTTAGGAGACTTCTATCAAATCCGGCCGCTGATTTTCTACCACTTCCTCTGTTAATGTTTTACAATATAACAGGACATTAATGAGTTTCTAGTTTCTAGATAATGCAATGAGCTGATTTCATTATTAGAACTGTCACCCTTTCTCTCCATTTCTTCAATTTTCCAATCTCCAATCCTCAAACAAATATAATAGTCGTAAATGCATGGAATTTACTTTTGACTCTTGATTGTTGACTATTTACTATTTACTCTTTACTATTTAACCGTGAACTTGTATTATGATTTCAATGCAATGCCTTCGAATGTGGAATTCTGGAGTAGTAAAATTTCAACAGATAATCAACCTGAAATAACTTTATTTTCTTTGGCAGGATTCAATTATATTATTATATTTTGTATTTTGTACTGCACACTGCACACGGTATTGTATTGCATTTGTGTTTACTCTATGTGAAGAAAAAAAGCTGTAAACTTTTCTATTAATCATTCTAGAGAGCTCGAGGAATATTTTAGAAGCATCGATAGAATCTCTTCCTTATCCAAATACAGCACACGCACAAAGATACACACAAGGAACGGGGACATGAGTACATGATCGAAAAAACCAGAAGCAGAACCAGAAATATTTTGCATACGAAATGTAAATTGGAATATATTTACTTGTTGTCCTATCTTGAATGTATCTACAATCTACAAGTTACAAGTATTGTACAAGGAACAAAAACATATAAACTCCTTTTACTAAATGAGTTTAGTTTTTGTCAAACCTTCACCCCACATGATATTTCCATTTTACATTTTCTGTAGTCTATTTCTATTTTATTCCTCTGCTCTCTTTTCTCTTTTTTTTTCTCCTGTCGAACACATAGAAATGCGTAGTGGGAAAACGTATGTATAATGTATAAAGTTGATGCATTTGTGTATAAGAATAAATATCCGGATGATCCATCTGTAGTTCTGTACTTCTGTAGTTTTGTAGTCTGTAATAAAGGATCCGAAATAGAGAAGCCAGAATCTAGAATCCAGAATTCAGAATCCAGACTATTTCGGTCTGATTGGTGTAAAAATACATAAAAATCTAGCAAATTTGAGATAAGATGATGGAAAAAGAAGATGAGAGAAGAAAAGAAAAAAAAAAGAGAGAGAGAAGAGCAACAGAGGAAAAAAAGAGGGTTGAATGAAAATAAAAAAATACACATCTAGATTTTACTTATACTCTGCATTCTTTTCAGGAGCTCTATTTCGATTTCTCTGTTTCTTTTACTTCTGTCTCTCACTCTCAGTCTGACTCTCTCACCGCATCTCCACATCCGCGTCCGCATCTGCATCTGCATCTCTAGCTAATAACTACTCACTACATCTCCATCTACTAATACGCGTACTTGTGAGCCGAGACCTACATGTTCAGTTGAGCATTGAAAAGAGGCTATGCATACATTGCCATTTGCCATAAAAGTACGCATCAACTTTATTGGAAAGAGTTGGCTTTGTTTCCTATCTAATTTTTTCTAATATTTCCTATGGGATTCCTACCGTAGATTTCAAATTTCTCATTTGTGTTTCTCTTCTCTCCTTCAAATGCCGTTAGTTTCCTCTTTCTCCATCTCTCTTACGCTCCTTTCTTTTCTTTTTTTTACTCATTCTCTTTAGCTATAAGGAGCATCTGTAACTCTCACAGTTTTTTATTTTTATTTTCTCTCATTTTATCCATTTGCCATTAGGAAATAGCGACACTGATCGCCAACTTGTATTACAATAATATGTAGAATGTAGATATCTCGGAATCTCCTTCTATTACTCCAGCTTCATAATAACCACTATTTTTTCCCTACATGTATGAATGAATGAGTCGTGTGTTGTGTGTATATAGAATACAGTATACAGTATACATGTTATACATGACACCCCTTCTCTTTGGCCATGTATCCGTTTGAATTTATTAAAGACAGAGAAAACGAGAGGGAGAGAGAGAGAAAAAAAACAGAGAAGCACCGATGACTTGGTAAAATGAGATTGTTTTTCGTTGATATGAATCTAATTTACGTTCCGCACGAGTATGGTTTTTATTACAGTTTGACTGTAATAAAAATTTTAATAAACATCAAAGCACCTTGGCCCAAGAATTTATACCAAATTAACTCTTGTACATTCGCTAAATTTAACTCTCTAATTTTTTCAAAGATGGGTAGACGAATGCATTCCTCACCAATAAAAAATAATACAAGACAAGCTGGGCTCTAGATTCTAGATTCTACAATAGATTCTGGATTCATAGTAATAAACTCGAATGTATAGTAATAATATTAGACAATAAATATCAACATGTTGTGTATACATTATACATACTTTGAATGTAGTGTCTCATCAGTAATATCTACAAAAAGATCTATACACAGTAATTTCCACTGTTGAGTTGTGCATTGTTCATAGCTCTGACATGAAAAAAAAACTCTAGTAATAACTACACCGGTGAACAAAAGTATAGTGAAGAAACTTTGAATATCATTTTATATTATAGAATTACTATCAAGAAAAAAAAAACTATTTTTCTTATCTATATTAATCGCAATCGCAATCGTAAGAGAGGGGAAAGGCTTAAAAAAAAAGAGAAGTGAAACCACTTTTACTATTGTGCAAAATAAGGAAGGAGGAAAAAAACACATTAAAACTTACATTAAAAAACTTGGTGTTTGGTGGTGCATTATTTACTGTATTGTCCATCTTTTCGACTTTGACTTTGACTTTCAACTCACCGTCCTCCGTCCTCCGTCCTCGCCCTGATGAACTCGCGTGGTGAACTGGAATGACTCTCCAGAGCCTCATAATTTTACGCGTAAATTACGTTTAGATTGACTTGACTGGGAAAGGCCAGGCCACCTCATACTTTCTCCTCTCATCCCACTTGATTTAGAAAAAAAACATTGAAACTGTCTACTGTCTCTCGTCTTCATACATTTATTTTCTATTTTCTATTCTCCAGTCAGTCGACAGTCGATTCCCTAAATGACCTCTTTCTCTTTATCTCTCTCATCTTTCTTACACTTGTGACTTGCCATTTCTCTTTTTTTCAGCCTGTAGCTTTACAGTTGTTTCCATGTTGTGACAGTTCCTCTCTCCACATTTATCATTTATCGAACATCGAGAGTAAAGTATAAATAAACAAAAAAACTCACTTATAAATCACCACCCTTTTGTCTCAAGTCTCAAATTGAAATTGTAATAGATGTTTTCAACCCCACAATTTATTTCCTTTTTTGGAATCCTATATAAATTCACAAGTTTGTTTTTTTATGAAAGCTCTATTAAACTTTGGAAAAGCAAAAAACTTTGAAAAAAAATAAATATTCCATTCATTTGAACATAATTTAAAAGAATTGCATATCGGATTATTGTAGATAATATTATTATTCATTATTCAGGTACTGTTAATCAAATTATAATACTTAATTTACGATGAAATGTGAGTAATATCGTAAAATGAAAAGTGAGAGTGTCAAAGTGTTTTATAATTTGATTCATTCCAGAATCCAGAATCCAAAAGCTTTGTTTTTTAAAATCTACATTTCATTTCTAGTTCAGATGGATAATGAAGACTGGATATGGTGTGATAAATTAGGAGGGTTAAATTGATAAAGTACAAAGTATGAGGTGGCAGCACTTTTAAATGATAGTATTCGGATTGTGATAATTGAATTCTTGGATGCTAACTGTGGATGAAAGCACTTCGTGGCTGAGTACAAGTACATGAACATTGAATATGGAAGGCAACCACATTCATGTATCTAATAGAAATGACAATAATAATAATAATAATAAAGAGGTGACGTAATAGGTATACTAATAATATGTACTACATGATACATAATGCATACATGTCAGAAAGAAAGAAAGTGGAAACCTGAAACCTGATCTAGGGCACTTGACTATATTGTAAAAGCTACAGGCTAATGAGTAGAGTGTAAAAAATAATGGGGTTGAGGATAGCGGAGGCGTTCCTAGCTGGAATAAAAACAAGTGAGTTTTTGAGTGAATTGGTTCATTTCACAATTCCATTATTTTTCCTTCCAACATTTAATTCAATTAAAACCTCAATTTGGCTTCCCTTCTACTTTTATTCATGGCCTTTCTATAAATGTACTTCTTTCTCTATTTCTTTCTTTCTTCCTCTTCCAGTCATTCAGCAATGCTTTTGTTTTATGTTTCACACAACCCCTCCATCCTCCGTTCTCCATTCTCCATTCTACATTCTCTATACTAGAAACTAAATACTAGATTTACGAGGGCAGCCGCATGGAATGTCGATATGTACATTATACAAAATACACAAAAGCATGTAGAGAATAAAAATCCTAGGCTTTTAAGCGTTGCGCCAAACACAACTCTTATTGAGTTAAATACATACAACATAGAATACATGTATGAGTATCAAGTGAAATGCTCAATCATCAAACATAGGAATGCATTACACATCTCACATCTCACAACTCGGGCTAATGAATAAGGCAAATGGTGAGGAAATAGGGATACGGAGAAGACGGGAAAAGAACAGGAGTAAAATATAAAAATTAGAATTGCATCATGCTAAAGGAAATTAAATGAGGGAAGGAAAACAGGAGAGATGTGAGATGTGGTTAGAAGGATTATTAGAGGACGCTCAATCATTTTCTCTTTAGAGAGAAACTTGAAATGCATTTCAAATCTGAATCCCTTTCTTTCGTTCTTTTTTTACACTATTCACTTGTACTTGTTCACATTTCCCATTGCATTATAAAATGTACAGTGTACAATAATAATAACAATAATACGTGTATACATTTGATTCTTATTCCGCCACCACAACAACACCATGTACAATGTACAATGCACAATGTAAAATTGTACATGATCATCACCAGCGGAACAAACGAGTTTTCATGTTAAAGGGGTGAAATTTGTGAATATGATTGATGGAAGATTTGAAGGCGGATTGGATAAATAGACTGCGAATGGAAAAAGGGTAAACCTTTTTTTTACACCAAAAGACAAAAAAATCATTTTGTACATTATACATTATACATCATGCTTATACTTATGTACAATGAGTTGTGGGTACATATAATATAAAATATAATATTGTATCTGTATATCTGTGGTCATCTGTCAGAACGAGAGAGAGGCAAACTTGTATAAATGATTACGTGTGTGTGGTACAATATATCTAACATCGTGTATGCGTCATCATTATTCTTCATTTCAATTCATCACTCTCTCGTTCTGGTTCTTTCTCACAAGAATTTGCCAATACGAGCTCAAATCTCATATATTATAAAGTCAACCAGTCAAAATTCGAAATGGGAGATGGAGAAGGGAGATGGAGATGGGAGAAACGGAACAGAGCCAAATCAAAGAGAATGACAAGTAACATAAACTGGATTTTAGATTCTCCATTTCATTTTTTGACACAAATAAACCTATAAAAATCTCCTTATTTTTTCTACACTTGTTCTTGTTCTAGAATCTAGATAGTTTTTCTTTTAGTTTAAGGGTGATGGCATCAGCGAGTGTTTTTTCAGACAAATTGTGACACGTTCATTTTACTTGTACAACTTTTTAACTTTCTCTCTTCCTTCCATGTCGAGTTAAAAGTCAAATGGGATGAGATGAGAATCCAGGATGGAAAATCCTCTGGTGCTCATCATGATGCTTGTAATATAAAGGGGAGTACAGAGTACAGATTACATGTTACATATTATGAAATGCAATCTCTCCTTTCGACTTTCAACTTTCGACGTCTAGTTGATTAGGTAGACAAAGTGAAAGAATGAGCAACGAACAAGGAGAATACTTCGATCACTGCACTGCACTGCACTACAAGCAAAAAGCAAACTGTCTGCTTGGTTCGCTTGTTTCACACAACGGCAACAACTAAAAAGTATCAGTCAATGTCAAAATCCCTGACAATTCGTTAGTAGCGTTTCAATTTTGGCCTGTGAAAATGTATGTATTATTGCATTCACACGAAAAGTTACATGTTACATCTTCAGCTTCAGCTTATTTCCTCTCTCTCTTTTTCCATCTTGTGCACTATCATTTCTTGTATTATTATTTCTGTTCAATCTCTGACATGAAATGAAATCCACGGTTCTATTACTACTGTTGTTGTTAATAATAAAATTGTCGCTGTCTTCTTCTTTGCTTGTTTTTTTTGTTTTAACATTGCTAGAACAAAGTAGAAAATGCTCCTGTTTGACTGCCGGTGGAAATTAGGTAAAAAAAAAAAAAATAATAATAATAAATAATAATAGTATTTATTATTTATTATTATTACCAAATACTTACAATACAAGAATTTTAAAATTAAATAGTTTGGTTAATGGAAGTATTACAGAATTACTTGACATTTGGCATAATTTTGGCTATAAAAAATTTCCATTTTTATTTTTCTCCCATTACAAGTTATTTCAATTTGGAGGCTTTTCGCATTTAGTTCTTTGAGTTTGCTACAAATTACAAACATTTTGAAAAAGAAGAACATGACTTGAGACTGTTTTTATTTGAGATTGACTTTGGATGACAAGCGGCTCTACAGATTTACAAACAACTCACAACAACACACTACAGCTCCGGCGTACATCGTACATGGTACATGTCATCAGGAGTGAGTGATGTTCCCCTGTTAAGAACTTATAAGGATGAGGATGAGCCCTTCTTCAACTCTGATTGAAACGTAATTTGGAAGTACTATGTATACATTTGAGTAGGATATTGTACACTTTACATGCGTGTGTACAACATACAACATGTAACACTTCCGACATACATGTACGATATTTCCCGATCCTCGTTGCGAGGATTGTGTAAAAGAAACGTCAAAGTATTTCGCTACAACAAGTATGCATTATGTATTGTATATTGTATTGCATTGTACAAAGTCGGATTTCTATCTTGCCCCATCTCTGTATACATAAATAGATAGAGAGAGTACACAGGGTTTTTGTTCCCAAAGAGAAAGCGAATGAAGAGTGAAGGCGAATATAAGCAAGTTGTCGGCATTGAATAGAATAGAAACCAGGAGGTCTGAAAATCTCAGCAGGAGATCTATCTGGAAGTTGACACGCAATTTTTAAGAAATACATTAACTGCATCATTTATGAGACGTCTACAGTCTACATGTTACATATATATTATATATGTATGATGTAGCCAGATGGAACCTTCTACAATTTTGCCCACGGTGTTCCAGTGTTCCAGGGTTATCCCAAAATTTACAATAAACAAATACATTTATAAAACACTATGGTATATCAACACATACCCAAATATACAATACACAAAAAGCTTATGCATCCATAATATTTCTACAAATATGGTGGTAAAAAATAAAACACTCAGAGGTTTTAAGATTTTTATTGTAATACCTTTGAAAATATAAATGTTTTCCATGTTCTCTGTTATACTTTATACTCTTTATACTATACTAGTTTTTTATGCATGTCATTCTCAATTCTAGATTCTGAACATTTCACGTCTCACGACCATGCGAATGTCAATATGAAGAGTGAAATGTGAATGTAAAAAAACGAGTTCTTCAAATGTGTGTGTGTAATGTGTACATTGTACACATAGAGAAATGACATTAGTAAACTCAATAAAAAAAAAAGTTCCCCTGAAAAAAACCACATTTAGAAAAGCCAAAAAAGGGAGAAAAGACAGTGAAATCCATTGAAAAAAAAATACAAAAGAAAATAGAGACACACACAACACACAATCAACAATAAAATGGATGCAACTTATAAGACTTGATTTCATGTTCAATGTTCACTGTTCATGCTAATAATAAAAAAAACTAGTAGTATTCTTTTCTGTAAATATAGATACTACCTAAGAGCTAAGAGTGTTCTTTATGAAGCTGTCCAGGTCGATATGAAAAAAGAAAAAAGACTGACTGAAACCCCATTAAATTGACAATTTTATTCCAAACTCTCTCAGATGCTCCGTGTACTTGTACAAAATGCACACATGATATTGTATCGGCGGACAGTCAAACTAATCGTAAGTAAATAAGAAGGAACAAAGAAAAAAAATCATAGATACATACTTACATAGTGACACTACACTACACTATAGTAGGCAATAGACACACTGACAAAATGAAATCGTTTCCCCCTGTTAACAAAAGAAAGCTATGAGAACCAAACATAAAGAAGAATAAAGAATAAAGGCACATCGACAGTATTCTGTTTTATGGGTATACGTAAGATAGTTGCATCATTATCATTACCATTACATTCAGAATCCACAAACTCTATCTATGCATTTACTATTTACTATACATTATACATAGATCACATGCTCACATGTTTACATCCTTCCTGCGAATGTCGGCGGGTGTCTTTATAAAGATTAGACAGCTATACAAACCTATTATAGTATATTCACGCACATTTGTCCTTATGTATATACATCATGTATATAGTGTATTGTGTATAGTCTAGATCTCATACATATCACTTTAACCTGGAACTTTAACTCCTGCTCTTGTCCTCCTCGAAACTTTAATATCATACACTCAAAACTCAAACAGTAATATTATTATGCTTTGTCATTGTTTGTTCATGCAACTCTTGCTCTCTGTTTCTATTTTCTATGTATTTAAAGCCCCTTCTTAGTTTATACTTTATACCATACACCATCCACGTATGTATTTTACCATAATACCACGCAATTTAAATCATTTTAGAGAATTGAAGAGTATTTGTACCAAAAGCTTTCACTTGATTGAAACTGTCCTGACAATATAATTTCATATTATCTCCATAGGATTGACGATTAGAATTTACGATTAGAACAGGGACCAGAGAGAGAGACAGAGAGAAAGAGAGCCTTCATGAATTCCAAGTTCCAAAGATGACGATGACCATATACTTTAATATTGACGTAATTTCATACAATATATTTAGAATCTAGAATACAGATTACAGATCATTTTAATTCATCATATATTCTAAATACTAACACCTATTTCATCACGTACACAGAGTACGAAATTCAAATAAACAGATAATAGATATAATACACTTTGCTCCTCAAAATTTACACATTCCATAGTCCATAGTCCATAATATATTATTATGTAGAATGTAGAGATGGGAGACGGAATTGGAATTTAAATTTGAATTCGCCTGCCCCAGCTGATTAGAAGGAAAACAATAGAATCATTACAGCCACAACAAATGCTCTCTTCACTCTTCATCATCAAAGTAAATCTACTTTCACTCACCAAATTGTATAGAATGTAGAATATCGAGTATAATAAAGGTAAAGACTAAAGACAGTACGTGAGGTTTCCTGGACGAAGCATGAAATTTGTAAGGAATGAATGAAAAGGAATAGATTGTACATGTGAAACAATTGAACAAAATCCATCCTAATACAAAGTACAACACACAACATGAAGAATCAAGAATTGAGATCCAAAAAGGATAATCAATATAGTCTAATGTTGTTTCAGTGTCATGGCACACGAATTGAATCTGCATGCAGATTACACATTATACACTTTATACTGTATTCACTTTTCACATAATCCATACAGATAGTACAAAGTACATACCACAGGCAGACTACTGACAGATTGTGAAACAATTCAATTGAAACTAGGTACATCACACATATATGGATCTACACACA
Organism: Sminthurinus signatus; assembly: GCA_019776565.1. Taxonomy (NCBI): domain Eukaryota; kingdom Metazoa; phylum Arthropoda; class Collembola; order Symphypleona; family Katiannidae; genus Sminthurinus; species Sminthurinus signatus. Next base: position 28,730 of record JABASP010000050.1, on the reverse strand, counting down.
TGAATATATGTATTAGTTTTAGGTATTTAGTACCAATTTCTCTCCACTACCAAAGTCTCTGAATATTAGAAATGCCAAACATGAATTCATTAATCACATTCGACAGGGGGAAATCATGGTGAGGATGACACGAGATCGAGATGGATGAGACAATGGAATTAGGCGAGTGTGAACTCAAAACTCAAAATCAAAAGATGAAGAGAGAAGTGAAGAGAGAGAAAATCATTCTCTTGAGAGGGATGGAACATTTCGGATTTTGGATTTCGGACATTTCCTCGTATGTGTTGTAACTTTATTCAATTCACTCCTACATGATGAGTATAATACTAAATATTTTAGAGGATTCAAAGTCTACACATACGTATACCTAAAATACATGTTGTATTGTTAGTTCTGAATAGAAACATACGACTTAGGCATACACAGCCACAAACTGATCAATGAACTTTAATTCCGAGTATCCTTTGTCTAATGTCTCACGTACTCTTGAATATATATACTTTTCAAATTTTCTCGTGAAAGTTCAAAGATAGAGCACAGCGTGGTAGACTGGAAAGATAAAAGCAAGTAAAATTTGTCCTAAAATTAGTACTATAGTATATTATTTAATATGAAACTTCAAGATTCAAGACATCCTGTTGAAAAATAAGAAAGAATACATAAATCTGATGTATCTAGATATTCTACATCTATACTTGTGTAGTTTTAGTTTTCATTCATTCATTCATTCAGGAGTCAGGAGGATATATTATATGGTGTATAATTTTACATGGGTAATGGTGTAGGAAGAAATCTAGTAAGCTGCATGTTAAAATCTAAACCTTAATATGATAAGAAATTACTTGGAGGAATTAAAAAGAAGATTTGCTCTCTTCTTCCTTCTATCCTCTTTGGTTCTCTTTCCATGTTTCTTTTCACTTGGCTGCACATTCTAATTTAAGATGGATTAAAAGGGAGAAATGGAGAATGAGAGTGAGCAAAAGAGAGAGAATATAATATATCCTTTGAAATAATTTTTGGAATTCATAAAAGCCAATGACACGTCTTTTATGAATTTCCCTGTGACAATTAAGGGAATGAAATTGAAAGAGAGAGACTTTTGTCCAGGATCGTTAAGTTTTCTGAGTATCTCTACAACTTTTGCTCCGTCTTTTCTCCTACTACTACTACTACTAGTACTGCTACTACTAATTCGTATTACCCTTCCTTCTTCTGGTATTACCACTAAATTAATCTGTTACTCATCATGTGTGAACTTTTCTCATTTAATCTGTTGAAAGATCTGATGAGATGTCATTTTACGAACTATGAAATAGCTTGGATTCAAATGTGCAATATTTACTAGTAGCATGATGATGATGATGTTTTGACGCGTATGATCTTTAGACGTTATGAATATAAATACTGAAACTCTCATTTGACAGATATGGACAAATTCACGCTTCATAATAAATAATGAAGTGTGAATGGAGTTATATGATGTGCAAAATACTAATAATAATAACAATAACAATAATAATATGCATATTAACAGAAGTATTTGCCTTTGATTACTGATCCATATTACATTAGATCTTTTGAAGAATTTCCTATTATTAGTTGTATTATAAAATTCCCGTTGAATAATAATAATAGTCATACTTTCTAAAAAAGTTGAGAAATAAAAAATACTTAATAATAATTTATCTTGTATGAAAACTCGTGATTTTGATACCATTTTTACATAGTAAGCATATATTATTATGCCGAATTTATTCAATATTATTAAAGTTCATTTCAATTGCTTACTCTCTCATCTTTTTTTTTACTATAGATTCTAGATTATATACATACATTCATGTATTCAACTTTCAACATGTGTATATTGAAAAAGTAAAAACTCAACAGAAAATAATTTTGTTGAAAAATTAAGGAACACTTGTAAAAAAAAAAAGTTGTTACACACTAAAGAAATGCAGAAAAATATTAAAATACACAGAAAAAAGTAAGTATAATAATATTAATACAATACTTAATTTACACTAAAAAAAATACAACAACCATTATAATAATGACTTATGCTGTTAATTTTGAAGGAGGTAAGAAGCCAGATTCCCCAATACCTCTCAATACAACTCCTCCTTTTGGATTAACTGAAATTACATTGATGCTTCCATGAGCTATCATCATACGTAACCAACCTTGAGCAGGGAATTGCATCGCTCTATGATTTGTATAAAAAATATAGACCAAAAAAAAATCGATGTAACAATAATAATAATAATATTGGCCTATAGTATTTGTGCACGATATCAAAGTTTAATTAATAATTATTATTACTATTACGAATATGGCCAAAAGCACAATTTTTTTTCTAGTGGAGCTAAAATAAATTTATGAAATACAAATCGTTACACTAAAATGAGAGAATGAAAAAATTACTCACCTGCAAATGAAATAGCGAAGTACATTGGCATCACAAACAATAATTTCAAAGCTGTCATGTTCTTGTTCTGGTTCTGCTCTATAAAAATACTTCCTGAAAGCTGATTCAATTCTAGAACCATCCATATAAAGTTTCTGTATAGGCAGAGAAAATAGGAGAGAAAAAATATATATAATTTTTTTTCACTCTAAAATACTGTTCTTATAATTATTATTCTAAAAAAAATATGCAAATATTTCTATCTCGTCAAATTCTGTTCACTCTTCACTAACCATTTTTTTATGCTGGTTTTACTTTCAATATTTAGAGACAATCAATATCATACAAAATATAACAAATAATAAAAAAAGAAAAATACTCTTACCTTAGGTTCTGGATAAATGGCAGGTGATTGTGGTTCTGGGAGTGAGGGAATTCCTTCTTGTAATAATGGATCACGATCACAAATTTTCAAGTCTTTCTGTCCTATACTATTTTTCAAAATTTCTGCAGTTTGTTGAGCCACCGGAGATTGAGAGCATACCAGAGATTTAAATGAAACATCCTTTTGTTTAGCAATGGCTTGAAGTCGTTTACCTACCAAAGCAGCTTGATCTTTCCCAGTTTGTGTAAGAGTTTGTTCACATTCAGGTTTATTTTCATCGTATTCTCCAACACGAATTAAATACAATGTACGACAAGCTCTAGATTTGTTCTTTTCTAATTGTTCATGATATTTTTCTTCAGATTTACTATCTTGTTTTCCTGGGACTTTAGGAACCAAACTATATGGTTGACGCCTTTGAAAAATTTAAATAAAAAAAACACGGAAAAATACATTAGTTAGATTATCATCAAATACACACATCCATAAAAAGAACTAATTAAATAACACAATTTTTAATAAAAACAACTAATTTTTTTACATGATCTTCCTATAACCAATATACATAATAAGTAGATAACATTTCATTTGTTTTACACAAAAAGAATATAATAAATGTATATGCAAATGTTTATAAAAACAAACTTACTTATCCCAATCATAATCCCATTTAGGATATCCACTAGGTATATTTATTGGAGTATTTGCATCCCATGTAAAATCCTGTTCACAATGAGCTTTATACAGAAATGCGGCTGATGAAGCACCAAATCCAGCACCGGATAAAGCTAACCAAACTTTAGGTTTAAAAAAACTTTGAAATCCTCTCATTTTCTCGTTTTGTGTATTAAAAACACCACAAACTTATTTAATAAAATACAATCAACACAATACTTAATATAAATGTTTCAACAATTTAACTAAACTTTTTTTTATAACTTTTCCGATTTCGTGACGAAATTTTCGTCAAAGTCGGTTTTCGAATTTCGGTGGGCGTATCAAGGATGCAGCGACGGCTTTTCAAACTATGCGTGTACTTGGTTTTTCATCTTTTTCTGACTCTCTTTCACTTTTCTTTGTTCATAGGTACATCTTGTTTTTTTTATTATTCATGTACAATGTACACGGTTTTTCAATAAAATTACTTACTCACATACAATGCCTTAGGTCATTTTGAATAAAGTCTGGATATGATGTGATGTTTGCATAGGGATTTGTGCGGGTGGACGGATAATTCATAGTTCACACCATGGCGGATAAACTTTTACTGTATTTCAAGGTGGGTCAGTCTGAGGTTTTTCCTTTATAAATTTTGAAACCAGTCGTGGGGAAAAAAGTTTGGTGAAATTTTTTATTTGCATGGTAACGATTAGTTTTTTCATAATGAGGATGACAAAGTAATAAATTGTACAATCGCCTCCGATCGCCTCCAACCCTATCTTACGCATAAAAACACCTTTTCACAAACTGATAAAATTTCATGAGAAATTTATCTGTTTTGGAGGAGACTTGATCGTGGATTAAAAATGCCAGTTTTATGTGCTATATATTGTTGCCCCAATGGATCAAGTTTGACTAAATCTCCTGGAAGTCATATCCATCGATTTCCAAAAAATGAGATTGTTAGAGTAAGGTGGATGGATGCAGTAAACTCATATGTGAAAACTCACATCAAACTTCAAAACTACGGTGTTTGTTCTCTCCACTTTACTCCTTTGGACTACAAGACAACTTCTGTTTTGCATTGGGCTTCCGTACCGTCCGTATTTGAAGGTAATTTGGAAATGGTTTTTAGTCAAAATTTCACTACGATTTTGTGGGCCACATAAACAACTAAATTTTAATTGTAATGTAGGACCTCGGCGGAAAGACACTACTGAGGTAAATCAAGGACCATCAATAAGTACACCTTTAAATGAACCATTTCAAGCACCTACCATTGAGTTACATGAACTGCCAACAACGTTTGAGGAAAATGAAACAGCACCGCAGATTAACTCAAAGTAAAAACCACACTACTCTCAACTCTCAGCATAAAATAGATAGCATATAATACATAATATATACCGATTACTCAATTGTTATTCAGTTAAACAATAATAATAATAATACAAAACATAGTTCTGATCGTGGACGGCGACAAATGCCTACTCTTCATCCTCGACCTCTTACCCACAACACAGTCAACTCTAGAGAAATGCCACCTCTTCAACGACAGTCACATCATGCGTAAAACTCCACACTTAAAATTATATTGAATTTTAACACTCACAGGAATAATTATTTATTTATAATTATTATAAAAATTAAATTATCATTCCAGGGTTCCTCATTTTAATGGGAAAAACGAAAACGGAAACACTGACCAAGAAAGAATGAAATCAATGCCTTTACTTCGAAAAGCTCCAGATTTGAGTGGATTAAACAGTCCTCCTGCTATCACAATGAAACCACCCCCACTCCACCCAGCACCCAACGACCAAAACAGAAGAACTAGCTCTCCAGCCCCCAGTAATTTGAGTTTTGAACCAAGTGATTACATGAATGATGAGAATAAAGAAGAACAAGACGATGTACAATCCCTTGATTTTGATTCTGTTTTAGGTGAGCATCTTTTGAAGTTTATAATATAATATATTTTTAACTATGATATATTATCGGCGTATATGCACCACAACATTAACCAACTCATTCTTTTTTGCATATTCTCACAGCTATACATAAAGAAAATTCGGCCTTTTGGATGAAACAATTTGAGGAGATGAAAATGAAAAATGAAAATTTACGACAACAAGTTAAAAATAAAAACCTGGACAGGAAGAGAAAACGAGAGACAATTAAAGACTTGAAAATTGAACTGGCTGAAATTAAAAAATCTAAATCTAAATGTTCCGACGGATCATGTGCAATGTACACAGCAGCTCGTCAAAGATTTAGTGAGGGTCAATGTCAAATGATGATGCAAAGTAAATCAAAACGGAAATCATGGACTATACAAGAAATTTCATCGTCTTTGTCGCTGTATATACTGAGTCCAAAAGTCTATCGTCATCTTCGCATCGATCGCCACCTCCCATATCCTTCAATTTCCACATTGAGAAACGCAATCAAAGGGTTGAGATTTCCTCCAGGAAAAATTATCAACACCATTGTAGAACTTTTAAAGCGGAAATTTAGTAAATCAACACCATTAGAAAAACAAGCCATTTTAGGATTTGATGAGGTGGAGATAAGTGACGAATACCAATACGAAGAACGAGATGATCAGATCTATGGTGGAAAGAGTAAGATGCTTCTGGTTTGTATTCGTGGGCTGTTTGTAAAATGGAAACAAATCATATACTTTGATTTTGGTGGTACTTTCGGAAAAGATCAAATTCTCTCAATCATCACGCAGCTGGAGGAAGCTGGAGTAAACATAGTTGGAATGGTCAATGATTTAGATCGAGGAAATCGGCAAATGTGGACTCAACTTGGAGTTGATTTTGAAAGATGTGAGAAAATTGAAAAGACGCACTTTTTGAATCCCGTCACTCAAAATCCAGTATTTGTGTTTGCTGACTTTCCCCACCTCTTAAAATTGCTCAAGAGTCATTTGATTGACCACTATTTTGTATTAAATGATGAGAAACAGACTGTCATAAAAAAAGAACATCTGGAGGAAATCCTAAAACATGATTCTAGTGAATTAAAAATTAATAATAAATTAACACTGAAACATTTACTGGCTGAAAATAAACAGAGACAAAGAGTTCGTCCGGCTTTTCAAGTTTTTTCATCTACTGTTTCAAAAAATCTTCGTCTTTTGGGAATCGGATCGACAGAAGTTTCAGATTTTTTCCAGTTGGTCAATGATTTTTCTGACGTCATGAACTCTAGTGTAGCTGATGAAAAATCAACAAATATTTACAAAAGTGCCTATGGAAAACATTTGAAGGAGCAAAATGAAATAATTGACAAAATGACAAACACCATTGAAAACATGAGAGTGGGTGATCCCTTGAAAAGTGGAAAGAAGAAGGCCTTGAAGCCCTTCCAAAAAGGGTTTATTTTAAATGGAATTTCCCTAAAAGGTTTATTTAAACATTTATCAAGTTCCCCCGTGAATGCAAAGTATATTATGACAAGAAATCTCACACAAGACTACATTGAGCTCAATTTCAGTATGTTCCGAGGGATGGGTCAATTCAATACAAAGCCAACTGCGGTTGATGCAATATCTAGGGTTCAAAAACTTGCCCTCTCATTTAATACGGTTCCAGGAAAAAATTTGAACGTAGAATCAGTTGACAATCCTACAGAAATAAGTCTTTCCATGCTCGAAGAACTATTATCAATAGCAAGGGAATCAAACGGAAAAACTTTACATTGTGAAGAGAATGAAGAGGAAGAAGAAATTGAATTTAATTTAATGGATTTCACGACTCCTCTGCCAAGGTGGGAAGAGGAAGAGGTTGGCATCAGTCGTGCATACAGTCATTTAGATAGTTTTCATAAATGTAGAAATGGAGGACGAGAATATGTCGCTGGCTTTATTGCTAAAAAAATGAACTCATTTGAATTTCTCCAGAGTCCAGATGTGAATGAAACAAGCTGGGTTTCATTACTTTCAAAGAAATTAGTTTATCCATCTGACAAGTGGCTCTCAAAATTCTTGGATTTCGAAGACCTTTTTCAAGAATTTATGAGTGAGAACGGCCATCTTGTCCAAAATATATACGTTAGTTTGAAGCCAAAAATTGTGCATCTGCTTGTGAGTCATTTGCTCAATTTACATCCAGAGGTACCCGACCAAATAGTAAAATGTTATGCCAAAACTCGTGTCACAATGCGGGTCAAATTTATTAATTCGAAGATGAGAGAGAGAAAATTACAGTTTCAGCTCAATCGATTTCAAGAAAAACACGGCAGAATCCCTAATGAAATAGAAAATGAGGGTGAGGACACGAGTAAGGAGCAAGCTAACGACTGGAAACTGAGATACGACGACGAAATGTACACGGAGCATACAGGTGGACGTGGGTGTGATGATGTTTATTCTAATTTCAACAATGACGGATTGACTTTTATATCTGTTGATGATGTTTTAAAACAGAGGAAAGACATGACTTGTGATTGAACATCTTTCTCATGGGTCATTACAATCACTGTTCACTACTTTAATTTTTAATTTGTATTTTATTTTACCCAATGAGCACGGGTTTGTGCTAATAGTTATACAGAAGTTACTCTAGTGTTTTGTATTGACGCTGTATTTGTAATTTATAATTTATAAGGACGAATAACATGCTATTATTACGTTGTTCTATTTAATTTATCATTAAACTTTTTCCAATAACAAAAGAATGCCGGATACTTTGAAGCATGAAATCCTTTGAATCATACAATAGCTTGATCGCCTCATGTCTCCTCATCATCCTCCTCACACAAAAAACTAAGCGTTACCATGTAAATAAAATATTACACCAAACTTTTTTCCCCAGCGCTGGTTTCATAAAAAATCTCAGACTGACCCACCTTGAAATACAGTAAAAGTTTATCCGCCATGGTTCACACACAGCAGGGAAAGACAAATATAGAGAAAAAGGATATAGAATGACCAGAGGAAACAAAGTCCATCAAAAAAAGAAAAGAGTAAAAAAAAAAGAATCTTTTCTTTATTTTGTTTTGAAAGAGTATAAAGTATAAACTCGTCTCTCTCACTGTTTCGGTACTCTGGTGCGTGTGTCTATGTGTCTGTTTGGTCTCCGTGGTCAGATATTTATGAAAAAAAAGAGGAAAAATCTAGTGAAAGACTAAATATGGAAAAGCCTTTGGGGAAAAGAAAAGAAAACGGATACATTTCTCTCTCCCACAAATGCATCATGTTCAATGTCCAATGGTAATATTCGTAGTAGTGGTGAGTGGTGAATAAATCTGAAGGATCATAGAAGCGTATCGTTGATCAAAGAGGATCAAATAACTGTCCATGCAAACATGATTTGATAGAAAATATGTGTAAAAAGAAAATATATACGCATTGAAATCTGTCATCTTCAATACCATTCAGATTTACTATTATACTCTCTCTCTCTCTCTACTTTCTGACCGGCCGGCCACATACAGAGTTTGTAAACTCTAAACTCAAACTCCCTACTCCCTATATACAAGCTAAATGCTAAATACATAATAAGAAATTTGTATGCATTGTCCGTGTCGGAAGCAGAGTACTTACTTACTTACTTATATAATACATGAATAAAATGGAAGAGATCATTTCATTTCAATTTATGCACTCACCGTCAAAATATATTATAAAGTACATGTACAATGTACATTGTACATTGTCCATAGTAAATAGTAACATAATATGCTCACTGAGGAGAACATTGAATTGAGAACAGAGGATGAAAATCAAAAGAGAGGAAATAAAGAAAGTAGATACATGAGAGCTTTTGGTTGTTGTTGATGTTGAAGGCAAGTCGGAATCAAAATCAAAATCAAAATGCTCCACTGACCACTCCAACTCAGAATTCAATTCAATTCAATTCAATTTTGACCAATTGTTGCATTTCATTTTTCTTCCAAGTGAATCCCTACCAACAACACGAAGTCCAGTCCACAAAATGTGTAGCAGAGAAAGTAAGAAAAGGAAGGTATAATACAATAATATATGATCAAGTTGCAAATTTACCAAAATACTACACATATTACATAGATATTATACTGTCCGGAGGGGATCAACTTATTTCCACATTTCCACAACACACACGGCATGTGTTACTACTAATACATAATACATTACAGAAACAGTATCAGAGTATCAGAAATTCCATGATGAAATGATACATCCCACTGCTACACTTCGCATAATATTCAATTTTCTCAATACACTCGACACACTCAAATCTCAAATCCAATTAGGTAGGTCTCATAGATACATAAATATATATATACGAAATACGTGAGGGGACTTTTGGTTTTGGTTTCGGTTTCCCCCAAAATGACAAAAGCTTTTTTTTTATCTCCCATTCTTTCCTTAATTCATCTAAAAAAACTGACATGATACCGTAAATATGTATTGTAAAAAATGTAAAAAATATCCTTGACATCTTTTTGTCATCTTGAATCTTGAGAGCAATACAATTTACAATTTACAATAATGAGAGATTATTAAATATTAAATCTGTTTTATCTGTACATCAACAATAGTTTTTAAAGGAGTTTAATAAAAAAAAATGGAAGAAAAAACAAAAATATTTTGGATTCAAGTAGTTACAATTTACAATTGACTGATAATACATTATATTATAGTTATAAAAGTTATGGTTTTAACATGTGCTTTACACATTTTACTTATACTCGAAACTCGAAACTCAAAAGTATGAAAGTCAGAAGAGCGAAAAATCCAAAAATCATAAGTTGGTTTTCACTTTAATAATACTCATCCTGAGATCAAAGTAGGGATAAAAGAAGAACAAATTTTCCTAGTAAAAAAGTATAATAATAATCTACTCTGATACGCATATTATATATATTTTTATGCATGTTTCTAGAGTCTACAGAGTGCATTACAGCGGATACATGAGATGCTCTTTGGCTTATTCGATAGTATTGGAAACATTTGTATGTACGATAAAAATGCATTATGTAACACATGTATATTTTACTGTTATTATTATTACTATCTTGTACTTGTATTTGTTATTTGTTATGGAGGAGAATAAAGAATAAAGGAAAAAAAGATTCAGACTCCTTTAATACGCGTTATGATGTGAGATGCATTTGATCTTCATCTCCCTTGATGCATCTAGTTTGTAGTTTGTGGGAGACCGATCGGATGGATGGATGTATTGGTTTGGATTGGATTGGTTTGGATCACCCATATGATATTATTTCCCTTGAAACCTCTCCTTTTCTCTCCATGTCGTCTAATCCTCAATCAATATGTTGGCATAAAAAACAATTTTCCCTGTAAAAAAAGCCAAAAGGGAGACAAAAGTTATAGAAGTATCGGATATAAGCTCCGAGTTTTCCATATTTATTTTAATACAGTTATGCTAGATCAGGACGCCGTGTATTATGTATTGTATATTGTATTGTATTACATGTAAGTAATAAGTAAGTACACTCAAAACTCCAAACTACACGCTACACATAGCGTAATGTACTGTGATGTGTGTTTATTCCCTTTCTCCACTTCCGCATCACTTGTGCTAATATCCCAATAATATGTATTCCCCATGTTCGGAATCCCAATGTTATAATCCAGACAATACTTCCATCTTTTTAATATCTTTTGGTTTTTCCGCATGTACAATGTACGATTTATATTTTATATATTGTGTATATCGTATTTGTAAACTGTTTTATGTTTTGTGCAATATGTAATAAGTAATAAGCTTGCCGAAACAAACCACACATGTACAACAAATAATAATAAGGTTTTTACCCACAAAAATATACATATCACAGTAACAATAAAGTATTTGTACAGTACTTTGATATACAATATATACATTCGTATGTATTCATATTCATACTTTACACACATTTACTTGTATATGCTCATGATATGACGTTTAACATCTAACCAAAAACCAAAAACCAAAACACATCCAAATGCTGAATGTTCTTTTTTTATTAGAATAGGGAAATGAAGTGTTATAAAAATCTCATGATTCAATTAATTCAATCGAAATTTGACGGGACAGCTGTGATATTGATATTGATTTGATACATCATACATCGCACTAGCACATCGGACTAGTAGACATGTGAAATTAAAGGATACAAATATTTCTACGTTTATTTTGTTTTTTTTATTTTATGCATAAAACTGGAAACCTTCAACCCTTTTTTTATTATTATACTTTTGTGACTTGCAACTCCTCTTTTTTTTCTTTTTATTTTCCAAACTCCAAAGAGACTTTAGGCCGTCGAGAATCGAAAAGGGATCATGAGCGTAAGTCAAGAGTCGAGACTGGAGACTCGAGTCTTTTTTTTCAAGCCTGCTCCGTATCTGTATCTTTTATCACTATCATGTCTATTTGAGGGTATTAAACTAACATTAATATTTCAAATCAAATCGCCAGTTTACATTTTTATAGGACATGAATGAAACCGTATTTTCGTTAAATAGATATATAGATGCATGTTTGTTTCATGTGCTCCCTCATCCCCGTAGAGTCTCATCTCCTGTCTCCTGTCCAGCCCGTCGTACATCAATATCAGCATATGAAAAACTACAAACTATACAGAGCGACAGAAAAAATTATAGTATTTTATTCTTATTTCACCATTTCTTCTTTTTTCTATACTCAGAGCAAATGGAATAGGAAACAATAATTCTGAAGAATCCTCAAGAGACTACTCAATCCTCTTTTATGGTGTCTTCTATCACCCTGAAAAAGACATATTGCTGTATAAAATATTAACACCAAACAACTATGCACTATACTAAAACTATACACAGATTGCTTTACTCGTATTTACTTTTTGTACATTTGTATTATTTTTATACATGACATATTTACTGTGATACTGGATACTAATGTAGCCTAAGATGACATAAAATTGTATCTGTCGCAAAAATAAAGCAAGAAAAAGAGACCAGACATCACCCAAAGAAGCATTAAAATTTTTGAGGGGTGCAAATAAAAAATAGATTGAGATTCGAAAATAAAAATATAATAGCTGTGATGCATATGTACATATACATCAATCTATGGTGAAATATATATATCTGCATTTTGTACTTGATATAGGATCAAAAAGTTCTTTATTCTTTATCTATCAAATCCCTTGGTTTTTTTCATATGTTTGACTTTTTATAGTATCCAAGTCGTATAATATGTTTTGTATTTTTATGTGTGCTAAAAGTAAGATGACTATCTTGATAATTCCAATTTTGCAATAATTTCAAAAATGTAGGTTATTATCATAGGGGTATTACGAATAATGAACTATACGAGACACATTTTGCAAAAAATGGCAATATAAATACAGAGGATTTTTAAAGGACCCTTTTCTTTATTTCCCACAGATAATGAGAAAACCCACATTATTAGTATTTTAAAGGCCCCTTTGTGTATTGTGTATTGTATATCATTTATTTATGTGTGGACGTTTTATTTGAAGAAACGAAGAAAATATAATAAAGGGTAATAATTTAGTCCGAGGACCGAGGAAAATGTAATAAATGTGAAATAAATAACATATCAAAAATCAAAAACTATCTACTATCTACCGTATTCAAGTATTTCAAGTACACAAAGGCTTTTATTTTTTGTGCATACTTAGGATTAATCCTGTGCGGAGTGCGGAGGAAAATCCAGTTCCAATTCCATCCTTCGTACCTAAATATATGTAAGCTGTAGGCTGTAGTCTGTACTTGCTTTCGACAAAGAACCAAAAATCAGAAATCACAAGAGCGACATTCGACATGAACTAACCCCCTCCTGACATCTCGATATCGATATAGATTATAGATAAGTACAAGAAAAAGAGTTAATGGCATAGGTAGTAGGTAGTAGGTAGTAAAAGGTTGCCTGCCTGTTGTCTATAGAAACTATTGATACAGATAACAGATAAAACCGATGAATATCCATCTATTTTATCTATCCTTTATCTTGCATTCATGTACTTGTTTGTATCTAGCATCTATACAGAATCTGTATTACAGATGAAATGGGAGAAAGATTAGGATTTGTGAAGAAGTGTCTAAAGTCTAGAGTGTAGAGTGTGAGAAGTGGGAATTGAGGCGAGAACTCATGAATGGGGAATGGGGAAAACATTCAATATCGCATTGACATCACACCATCAACACACAAGGCACAAGGCACAAGGTAATGATGATTCTAGATTCTAGATTCTACATCCCAAAATCCCAACCTCACGTCTCACGTCTCACGTCCAATCTCCAATTCTCCAATTCATCCAGTGATCTGGAAAGAGAGGTGGAAAAAAATGTAATTTCAAGTGGTTTGAGTTGATAGTGTACAGTTTAGACACAAGGACCTAAATACAATAAACATGAATGAATGAATGAATGAGGAGCTGATGATGGAAGGGTTGAATGAACGAGTGCCTAAATGAATCAATGAACGGATTGCCTTCATATTACAACTACAACTATACAACAGGTTAATAATAACCAAAAAAGGTTCACCGTTCTACTTTCTACTTTCTCACATCAAAATCTCTTCATCACATCTCATCTCATCTCATTCTCATCTCAGCACTTATAGCCGCACAATATTTCCTTTAATTTCCCTCATTCACTCTTTCAACCCTAGAACCCTGGTGCAATTGACTCAAATTCAATTCAATAGTTCAAAATGAAAATCTCTACATGGTAAATGGTAAATATACTAAATACTAATTTTATTCCGATTTGATTGGATTTTTTTTCATTTGAAACTGTTTCAAAAGGTAATATCATAGGTAAAAACGTGTTTGTACAAATTCAGTTTTTTGGAGCTTGAAATAAAGTATTTATTTCTTAGTTCTCACAACTGTATGTTGTGTGTTGTGTCATGTTTAGACAGTGTATTACTAATCCCAGATCTCAGATTGCCCCAAGTACCAAAACTATCATGTATGACCGATTTTTGATCTTTGTTTGTTATTTCTTGCCATGTTTATGAAATGTTCATAATAAGTGTAATACGTATTAAATAGTAAATGTATGTACGTTGAAGAATATAGATGGATATTACATAGAGTGCAGACGCATATTTATTTATTATTAATCTGTGTCTCTGGAAATTCCCATCATGATGACGAACAAGACTTGATGAGGGTGGAGAATGGAAAGTAACTTATGAATTCTCCATCCGAGCTCTTAACACTAGGCTCTAGACTCCTCTAGACTCTAGACTCGTGGCCTGCCGGAAATTACGAAAGATTGACGAGGTTTTATATGGAATGAGAGAGGTTGCACTGCACTGGACTGTATTTGGTATTTTGTATTTTGTTCCAACCGTGAGTTTTTCATCCCTCAAAAAGTGTCAGAAACTTTCCATTTACTCCTTGAGGGAGTAATTTTAGGAATTTCGGGTATTTTTGTTCTTGTGTCCTTGTGTATTTTTCTATTTATCTGTACACTGTACATGTACTATGTATGGTATCTGTTTGACTATGGGATTCACATTACTAAGGGTTCGTCAACGAAATGAATACCATACGCACACTCTCATCCCTTTTGTATCTATTATGCCGTACATTGTATGTACGATACATTTGAACCAAGAATCCAGAGAATCCAGAGAAAAATGCCAAAAGCGGGGGTGGTTGGTATTCACTGGAAGAGAAAGAGGCTTTCTTTTTCATACTTCATACACACATTCATTCACAATTCAGCATTCAGAAGATCAATCAATAATAAATAAAATTGGAGAAGCTGGCTCAGCTCCTCATCATCGGTTTCATCCTCAGTTTTTATGTCCATTTCTGATTTTTGGTTCTGATTCTGATTCTGGTTCTGAGTGGGCTTTTCACGGATGATCTTGATTCTGATTTTGATTTTGATCTGGAGTTGATAAGTTGACTTTGCTCTGGCTTCCCTGTTTTTGCGTTGTGGGCTTCATGTTTTTGTTGATATGTGACATGACACTACAATCAAGATCATTCATCATTCATCATCCCGCACATGAAATTGTCTCATTCCTGGATATATTTTCGGAGCAAGTTGAACGCCAGTCATCCGTCTCCAGTATCCATGATCTCAAATCTCAGATTGATCTGAGAAGAAGGCGAAGGCGTAGGCGACTGAACTACATTTATCATCATGAACTGGCGTCGGACTCTTGCAGCTATACACAATTATGCATTATGTGTGTATGTACCCATCACCTCCACTTGACCAAAGACCAAAGACGACCCACTACCAATACAAATGTCTTTCTCCCACTACTTCTGCTCTTGCTCTTGCTCATACATCAGCACGAGCATGTAAATTTATGATACACTAATAAACTGGAGCGTTTGAGCACAATGCACAATACAAATACATAGAAAGCTACTCATCGCTCATTGATCGTCCATTATGGAAGAGACAGACACACAACGACTGTATGACTATCCAGAACTGACTCGTCCTTTTGTTTACTTTTATACTCTTGTCTCTCGTGTCACAGAAAATGGAAGACAGACATTCTCATTCTTTCTCTTTTGTTCATTCAACTAAGTAATAAAGACTACACAAAGTACTATAAAATACACAGAAATACATACACAAATGTACACATAATAATACAGAAGCTCTTGAAAAAGTACTTAATGTCTATAATTTTTATGCATGTATTTACACTATACGTGTATGAGAAAATGCGAAAAAGTAAAAAAAAATTCTACAATACTGTATAACATAATAATATAATATTTTGGATTATCAACATACAAAAATTGATGGGAATATTAATATTATGTCAGAAATTTAATTTATAGACTAGCCTGGTCAATGTAAATTTCTCTCACAGGACAATTACTTGAGTTATGAACAGGACATTGTAAAATACTTGACTTTTGAATAGATCGGAATGGGAAAGGTTGAAATGTCTGTTAACTGTCAAATAATTATTGTCCACATAATACACAAATTTGATGCATGTGTGTATTTTAGTATTTAGTATTTATGTCTGCATTATTATTCAGTGTAAATAAGCTTGTTTCACTTGAACCACTTTACCTACTTTGCATACACAGTTTATCTTTTGCACTCGATTCCATCCAATCCAAAATCCAAGCCAATCCAGTGTCCAACTTCCAACTCAACAGTAGAAATTGTACTTTCCCATGGGAGAAGCTGCCATTGTGTAGGGGCTGAATGGGAGAAAAAGGGTTAATAGTTGTTAATATAGATCATTAGGCCTCAATAAATTAGCTGATGTAAGAATGGACAACTCTTTATGGAGGAAATGCACATGTACAATGTACATAATATATCAAGAGCTAACCCATCCTTTGCTTTCTGTTTCTGTTTGTGTGTGTGTGTGTGGCATCAGTACCAGAACCAGAATCAGATCCAGTATCAGTACGAACATGAACCAACCTCCACCGTTGTTATCCACTCGACCCAACTAATATCAACTCAATGACTTTTACACT
The DNA here is from genome assembly GCA_019776565.1 of Sminthurinus signatus. Classification (NCBI taxonomy): domain Eukaryota; kingdom Metazoa; phylum Arthropoda; class Collembola; order Symphypleona; family Katiannidae; genus Sminthurinus; species Sminthurinus signatus. The sequence continues at coordinate 11,853 of JABASP010000050.1, read as the reverse complement.
ACAACTATTTGTTATGATTCTTTGTGAGTGTGTGTTTGTGTTTGTGTCTGTTTAACTCTTTTCTACATGTATTATTTTACATTTCTTGTTTAGAGTTTAGAGTTTGGATTGGTTTTTGGAGCAAGCACAAACACAGGCACACGCATCGGCTTTTGTGGAGCAGGTCCATATTTCAACTTTAAAATCTCAACTCATGTCCGGAGTACTGTGCTGATGACGATGGAAATGGAGCATCCTCATTCCTCTCATAGTATCTCGTATCTCGTCCCATTATACATTCTACATTGTACATAATACACTGTAAATGTGTGTGATATTGAGCATGTGTAATTTGTACTTTGTACAATGATGATATGATGATCTGATATGATGGGAGTCAAGTTTTTTTACAAGTAGAAAGGACATGGAAGAGAATGAGGAGGATCCCAACAGAAAACAGACAAACAAACAAGGAGGAGAGTTTGGAGTTTGGAGTTTAAAGTTTAGAATTAGAATTGAGAATGGAGTAGAATACACGTGCCCTCTTTTTTTCATGAGAGAAAGGGAGAGAGAGATGAGACGATTTGTGAACACATCATTTTAAGTACCTTTCCCTCATTTGTTTAATTTCTGTGTACAATATACAATGCACAGACAATTGACAATTCACTGCACTCACAAAACTCTCCATTGTCATAAACTGCACTGACTTTTATATGGCTCTACATAAAAATCACGACTCGGTCAAACTTCATACTGCATAATATAAAGTAAGTACTATGTATGGAGCGTGTACACTGTACACAAATGCTTTATACTTATCTGCTATCTATGGTAGGAAAATTATGATTGTGCGGGACAGGAAGTGGCTCAAACAATTAAACACTGATTGAAAACATATGCAAATTATCAAGGGTCCTTCATTGTGCATTTTATATTGCATAGTGTACATGTAAAGCAGAGTCATGAGATTCTCGTCCATCTCCCACCCCATTCAATTCAACCCGAGTCAACCCAATAATTTTTCATTTTCAAATTTTTAACTCTTTTACTATCTGCTAGACCCTCTAGTACCATTACAATACATATACTAAAAAAACACACACTACCTAGCATACATCGCATATTATATAAAGTACAGTATACAGGACTTTGGAAGCTTTCCCTTTCGGTCGATCACACAATAAATGCACACAAACGCGGAGGAATATGCAAAGTGAGAATGAAATCTATCCTTGTTTTCCCATGTATTACCAGCACCAGTTACCAGTTACCAGCACCTCCTCTTACCCTTTTGCATATTGTCAACTTTCAACCCTTCTCGCTCCTTCTTCTGTCCTCTGTTTTGGGTATTTAGTATGTATTATACACAGTGCATGTACCATTTTTATTCTATTGGCTATTCAATTCTTCTGCTATTATCAAAGGGCTTTTCATCCACACTTTGGGTATTTGTTAGTTATTAGTCCAGTCTTTTCAAAACTGGAGGGAGCTTTTAGCTCTACTCGTCCTAATACGCGTCTCAACAAACGACTCATGATTACTATAAACTCCCAAGTCACACTTGTACTGTCCTCTGCCCTTCTTCATTTCTTTTTCAAATCCACTTGATTTTCGTACATGTAAACGGGAAAGAAAATTAAAAAATAATTTAAAGCAGTTTTTAGTAACGATACTGTGTCGATATTCTCACAGCAAGTGATTTTTTATAGCCTCGTTTTTTTATTAAAACATCTTATGAACAGTGTAAACTTTATATTATGAATATCATAATATATTATTATGTGTATAATGTATACATGTAATTCAATATTAAAAGTATAGAAAACAAATCGTTCCACTGGGAGTCAATGCATAATAATATAATAATGGGGTGTTGTAATACGACCCGGTAAATAAACATTCAAAAACCCTGTGCACTGTGGATTATGATGAGCCATAAGGGCGGTGATTTGGATATTTTGGGACACTTTTTGGTTTTGGTTTTGGTTTCAGTTCCTGTTCCAGTTTGTTTGGGCTAGTTGTTGCATGTTGAATTGTGATTGAAAAAAAAGTTTACCTTACTCATATTCACGTTGAGATATGATTGATGATTGATGATAGGCATTCATCTCAATTTAGATCACAGTTCCACTTCCAATCACAATTCCAAATCCATTTTCTAACCAAAAAATCCACCAAATTTGTATAGTATTGAATATTAAATGCTCAAGCATTCTTGTGAGTGTACTTTGTACACTGTCTACTCTGTTTTTACTACGTGCATTGGTTATTTTTCCATGTTTTTAGGTATTAAATATTAAGCATGAAAATGTACACAAATGTCGGAGTCTGAAGTATGGGCAATGAGCAGTGTGCCCAATGCTCGTTTTTTAGGAAATTCTAATCAAATCAGACCCCATGATTATCCATAATCCATAATCCAGAAGTCAAGTGGAATGGGGAATAATCGGGATGAAGATTCAAGAACCCAATGACCGGAGACCGGAGAGACTCATCAGTTGATGATAAAAAACTGTGTTCCAACCATAACAAGTTTTTTATTCACCGAGATTAATCTACATATAGATATTATATCATATCATCATCATAGTATTTAGATACAGATGTAGATTTGGATTTAGATTTAGATGTACATGGGGTAGGTCACAAAAAGACAAATAAATTTATGATTTACCCCAAAAAGTCGTTACCTATTATTCACCATTATTAGGTAAAATATAAAAAACCCCAGATGCCTATTATACCCATGATGTATAATGTATAATGTATATTTGTAACCACTACAGAGTGTGTACTTATGTCAAAGATTCCTACTGTCGTCTGCATCCCTCGTCATGGATTTCCTAATCCGTGTACCACTGAATAAGAATTAGTACTACATAGTATCCACAGTATTAGATTGAACATTACCTTATTCCACACAAAAGTTGTGCATTGTGCATTGTCATCCTCTCTCGTGTTTTCCTATTTAGTTATGTGCACATGTATGATGTATGTATGATGTTTTCCCTGCTGTCTGATCTCATTCTTTAATATCTATGCTTTTTTTGCCTCTTTCTCCTGTTTTTTACTCATTGACTGATGCTGACACATACTCCATACATGTACAATGTACAATGTACAAAGTGAGGAGGAAGATGAGGACACAAAAACCACACAACTACAAACTACAAACTACAAACAGATGCACATACACAAAGTACATAAACATGTGTATGCAGGAGCACCCAATGCATGTGTAATCAAAATAATAATAATAACACTATAACATAACAATGCTCTAGCATGCTCCACTCTTTGTACCTACAATGTACAATGCACACAATATATTATATTTTATTTTTTATGGTCACACATACATCAGCACTCTCATTATTGTTTAGCTTTCTGCTTGTTTTTATTAATTTGTGTATTTTTCGACGTATGTACTCCTGAACGTTTTGCACACGTCATCCGACTTTGTAACCACAAACCCACAATAAAATAGTTCTAGATTGAGACAAAAAGTTACAAGTATGCAAGTGTAAAGAGTGTAACATAATGTACAAGTTACGAAGCGTAGCTTGTAACCTGTATGTTTTGAGGATTTAAAACAGACTTGGAGTTTTGGTTTCATTTCTTCTGTAATTTGTAATTGCGTTTACGCAAATTGTCACCATTAGCTTTTGTGGTATGAAATACTGATCGAAATTAAAAAATTTAAAAAAAGCATTGAAAAAGAGCAAAGAGTTTGTCAATCGGAAGATTTTATATTTATGACGCTTGCTCATTTAATAAAGGAGGACGTACAATGTACAATATATATAATTTACATTTTTTGATGCACACATATAATATATAATATATTTTAAAATCCCGGAAGCAGAGAAAAAAATAGAGGATAGGCGATAGGGTTCCTACTGAAATTTATCCACCACTCTCTGTGTACATGTCTCAAGGGGAAACCCCTTTTTGGATTTTGGATTATTATGCAAGAATACGTACAATATAAACGAGTCAACAATCGGATCGGATTGTCAATGTGAGTTAATGGCATGCATAATTGTAAGATACGCACTGCTCAGACTTTGGTCACGTGTACCTGTCTGCTGCTGAAGATTCTTCTTGTACTCAAAAAAGTTGGCATACAACGAGCAACCAAATTCAAATCTGACAACATCAACATGTTGATGACTAACACTCAAATCCAAATCTCGATACTCAATGGTCTATGGTTTATATTTTTCAACGGCGTCATCATTGTCATCCTTGTCATTCTCTGTTGTGAATCCGGATTCATTATTTGACAGATAGAGGATTTTCACATGTACAATGTACATTACACATGAGGAACAAAATAGAATTAGATGAACAACATTTGTGGATCCTTAATTTATGTACAGAAGAGGAACGGGGTGGCGTACTGTAGAATTTCAACAACCCGTTGGTTGTCACTCTTGTCTTATTAAATGCTCTTCAATTTATGCATAAATCCATGAATTTTTCTTCCGTTTATGTACTTTAAAGGATCTTGTCCGCTCATTCAGCTTCATTTTCTGCATACACTTTGTCCTGTCAACCAACTCTGTTCGGTCGTCGGTGGTCGGTGTCATGTGCTGTATTATTATTAGTATTTTCTAGGTTTTTTCTTTTTTTCCATTATTCAAATCTTGTGATGTCATCCATTAGCATTTCTCTATTACGCTCTATTGGTCGCGCTTCATTGCTCATAAGCTTGGATTTTGGATTTTATTATCATGCTGGTTTTATTATGCAAATACATATAGACGATGGATCACTGCACTTTTTTCTCAAACCCACCACAACTTACGCATTACACATATGTAAATTACTCGATATTTTAGAATTAATGTCAAGTTTTTCCATTTGGTATAAAGTATAAAGTATAAAGACATAAATTTACATGTTTCACGATAAGAAAATCTCATATTCCTGGAGTGTGAAATCTGGAGTTTGCATAGTAAAATATTACAGTATTACAACAAAATCCATGTGTAACGACTCCAGCCATGACAAGTTCAATACAATTTTTAAGAGTACATAAAAGATGCAAGGCTTTTTTGTTCAAGTAAGTATTTCGCAACACAACTCTCAGTTATTTTATTGAGTGTCGGATTTTTGCAGGAATACATAGTCATTGATTGTTGATTGTAATTAATCATTTTCTTTGTATTGGATTGACAGCCTGGAAAGTTTTAACAATCCCAATTCACAATAAAAACAAACAAGTCCAATTCTCACGTCTCACGTCCTTTCTCTATGTATCTATCTTTTTTATCCTGTATATTTGACGTCAAGATAGCTCTGTATCTCTATTCATATCTATTTTCTATTTGTTGCGATGAGATGTGTAGAAATGCGTACAATTTGCTTGTGTGGTCAGTGGTCAGTTCCCTCTTTATACTATTCCTAGTCCGACATTTGTACATTGTAGATTGTACCACGTATGAATGACCATGACCAGTATATTTTAAAGCAATAATTCAATTCATCTATGAAATAGTTGAGACAATAATCGTATTACACGAGTGTGTGGATGGATGCAAGAAAAATCCGTATCCGTCTTCGATCTTCCATCGCCCATTATTTATGGGAAGAGAAGGACAAAAAATTACCAGTCAGGTTTGATTTAAAGCCTTCACTTTACCTTTGAATCTCATGTACCTGCTTTCAAACCCGCTGTATGATATTACACGATGTACATTTTCATGGTGCAAGGGAAAGTGTATTAAGAAGTGATTTTGAATTCAGCCATACGAGAACAAACTGGTTGTTGCTCCTGAATCGAGTGTACGGTGGACAGAAAGATTCTTTCTTTCACCGTCTCCCCATGAGACTCGTAACTCGTATACGTAAAAGTTATTGGATGTATCTAGAATCTAGAATCTCGAGTCTAGAAAGAGCTGCAGAAAAATTGGACGTACGAGTGGGAATGAATTATGAATAGAAACAGTAGCCATTGCATCTATCTACAAAAATGTGCTCACCCATTACACGCACAAAGAGAAAGGCCATCACATAACAGATCACACTGCTACTGCATTTGTTTTATATGTACAATGCACATTGTACAATGCACTAGCCATGAAATTTGTTATGGGAAATTATTGAGCAATTTTGATCATTCATCATTCATCAATTTTTTGAATTTGAATTTGAATATTCCGATCCGCCGTTCTTCAGGTCCTCTTCGTCCTCATCTATGCATAGTAATATGCAATAGACATAGACTGTTGTTGTTTGTCCTTTACAAGAACTGAATACACACTAAAATTCAAATCTAAAATCGGCCTTGGAATCTTTAGAGTTAAATGTATTGTACATGTATTAAATTTGTGCATAAGTATTGAGTATAAAATACGCGGAAGAGTCAGGAGTCCAGACCACCACTATTTTATTTGTAGGGAATATCGTGTTTTTATTGTACAGTATGTACATTGTACATGACATGTCGGAGAGATGTAAAAAAGGAAAGGTTTCTTTCACTACTGGAACCTGTGGCGAATACGGAACAAAAGACCTCTGTCGCTATCCAAGCCCAAGTTCTTGCCCCGCTCCGTTTTTTTGTTCCTGCCTTGTAGAGTAGAAAACGCTTTGAATGAACAACTTTACACTCCTTTACTCACAGACATTTCATTTTCATATGTGTACAAGCTACAAAGTACATAATATTATATACATGCACACTGCACACTGCTCACCCATTGTATTTGTATTGAATATTGTGCCCATGTTTAAATTTTTAATCAGTTGAAACACATCTGATACACCTCATCATTACACAACACACAACACACAATGCCGTATGGATGTGTTAGTGTGAATGCAACCCGGAAATCTTTGAAATAACCGATCAATATTTTTCTAGATATTATTAGTACATGCCTAATATCTAATATGTTTATTTTTATTTTTTATCGTACAATGTATTGTATTACAGCCATTTTTGAAAGGTAATTTGTACACTGTACATTGTACACTGAAAATGAAACTGACATAGACAAGGTATTTTCTATGTGCTACTTACACGTAGAAATTCCTTTGAAAAATCAAAATTCAAAACGCACCTGGAACCTGGAACGTGGAAAAAACTTGGTACATAAAAAGGAATAAAAAATAGTTCAAAGCCTTCTGTGTTATTATGATTATGATAAATAATAATGTATACCTGCATAGGAAATGGAGAATGCTGGAAAAGTAGCGCTGCAAACTGTAAATTTGTATGGGATACAAATGGACATCGACCTGTTAAAAAATAGTCAAAGCAGCCTTATCTAAAGTTTAATTTTATGCAGTTCTATTCAGTAGGATGGTCTACATACTACACACTACACACCAAATAGAAAAAGTGTTGAGAAGGGAAAAAGATAAGAGGAATTGGGGATAAAAAATGGGGATGCTTGAAGGAACAACGTAGAGGCTAGATACTAGATACTACAAGTGTACAATGTACAATGTACAATGAACAAGAGGGTCAGTGCAGTGCACTTTTGTGCATTTTGTTGAGAGTGAAAGGAAAAGTAGACTTGAATTAATGTCTCTCGTAAATACTTGATGACTGCAAGTGTATTTCCTTGGAACTAGGAATTTCCTTTCTTTCTTTCATTCACTAAACAAAATTCATCAACGAGTAGTCTTTTAAACTTGCTTTCCCTTTGTGTTTTTCTGTTTAATATGCAACCCACGGAGAAAAGAAAACTAAAGGTTTCAATTTTTCACAAGAAAACAAGCACATGACAAACCCAACAAACACAAAACACAAGGCTTAAAAGTGCATTCATTTGTCAGCAAATAAATCAAATTTTACAATGAATGTGAGCTAAATTCAAGAATTTCAGTGTAAACAAGATTTCTAATATTCTTAAACTTTTATGGTTACAAAATCAAGGGGAAAATTTAAAGAACAGAATATTAAATATTACACATTAGAGCTTTACAGATTTTTGTAAGTAAATCGACTGATAATAAAATGAGATTCAAAATTCAAATGATTGCCGACTGCCTCAAAGCACACACAATACACACGTCACGCCATGAATATGACACACGCTTTGAGTGTTTAATGTTGAATGATGGAAAATTTCAGAGGTTGGTTGAAAAATTGTAGGCTCAGTGTTCAACATGATAAAAAGATGAGTATATCCAGAATCTAGAATCTAGATACTTAGTGCCCAAACGCCACACTACACGCCACAAAAAAATAATAAAAAGGAAAGAACTGATTACTGAACTGAAGAGAAAGCGGAAAGTATTGCCCGCTTCATCTTCACTTTACACAGACGAATGAATGGATACAAAATACAAACTTACCCTATCTGCGTATTCATCACCCATGTACAAAATTGTACATGTTACAGCAGCCGCAAACTTATCAGATGTACATAATACATTTTGAACCATATTCAAAACTGCAATTTAATAGAACACATACGTTTCACTTGTTCAGTCACTCACTCATCACAACATGCTCATGATTTGGGGTTTCAAGAGCCCATCACATTTACATTTACATCATCCGCCTAGTCATTGTCATAGTTGCCTTCTCACGCATTTTTAAAAGACGTCCACACACCACATACCACATACCGTACAAATTCGACCAGAGAGATTCTGAAGGAGGATTGGCACACGACAACCCAGCTCAAACAGTGATTCAACAGTAGGAAATTTTGATATTTTATACAAGTTACACTTATTATTATTATTTAACAATATATTCCCAATGAAAATCCTAAGCGTAATCGGAACAAATATATATTTACACACACATATATTGCAAATTATTATCAATAGCTAAAAAGGAACAAATACTCCACGAAAAATCCCCACTTCTATTTTCTTTTACTCGACTACATAATACACAAGCTTTGTGCACAGTGTTCACAGCTTGATGTGAGTTGTGCGATGGTAGTTTCAACTTGCTTTTGGTTTGAGTTTGAGTTCGAACTCTTGAAATTGAATCAAAATAGAAATATTATTGTAAAATTTTCCGCCACGTGGAAAAGCAAGCGGGAGGTCTCATTGTCTCACCAAAATCATTTTAATTGGCCCCTCGTCGAGACTCAAGATTTTCCCTCCAATTTCAAGTGTACAGTGAATACATGGAATATATTGAACATTGAATCCACGTACAATTTACAATTTACAAATCATGTACAAAATATATACAATTTTTACTTTCCACTGGATGACGGATCAAGTATCCTCCAAGAAAAAATCAACTGTAAATAAGATGTTTAGCTGCAAAATGTAAAATTGCATATTGTACATGAACTTTCTCATCAGCAAGCCGAGCGTAATTGTAAAAGTATTTTTTCCACATCCCGTTCACACATCGCATATGCTTTTGAAACAAAAAAGCAAAAACATTTCTTGTACCATATTATTTTATTGCATTTTAATTTTTTTGTATACATTATAAAAGTTTGCTTTGGTGTTTTTAAGTAACTTAATATTGGCCAACTCTTCCTTGACGAGGAATATTTCCAAATTATTTGTCAAACCTCCATTGAGAGAATATCTATGATTGTTAATTGTTAACAGAAGGCAAGTGAAAGAAAGCTTGAGCAATTCCCTCACATTTCAGTCAAGAGCCTTTTCAATATTACATTCTCTCTAGATGATTGTCGTGACAGTGGAATCGGTCCAATATGCAAATATGCAAATGGGTTTTGTCAAGTATCATGTAAAATTTACATTGTGATACACAATACACAACTTCATGTTTCACATGTATAAATTTCCTAAAAGTTAATTCATTTGGGCAATATGGATTTCTTCAACTTTTTAAGTGGCCACTAGAAAAGAATGACGAGAGAAAATGGAAATGGGAGAAAGACAAGAACAAAAACAAAACAAACCAAACCAAGGGGAAAGCAACATACATAAAATATTTGTGTAAGAGTACATGAGGATTACGATTAGGACATGTAGTGCAGAATGAATAGGAGTAAAACTGTTAAGAGAGGTTAGGCGTCTGGAGACGTGGAATCGCATAAACGGGAACTCATTATAAAAGCTTGGAAAAAATGCAGAGGAAAAGGAAAACGTCACCCACCCACATGAGCTCATGTTTAGATCAACCTCAAGGGTAGCATGCGGACTGTATAGAATGTAGAGAATACAGAGCCAAGTCAAGTCAAACCAAGTCGAGTCAAACCAAGTCGAGTCAACCTCTCCTGCTCATCAATATTCATTTCATTAAAGAAGCTCTTCCACTCTTCCACTCTCTTTGTACTTTGTAGTCTGTGGTAAAAGGAGGATTTTAATGCCAGTGCAAGTCGTAAAATTTTCTAGTTACCAAATAGAACATAATAATAATATTCCATTTCCCCCTTCTTCTTCTCCTTCTTGTTTTATCATTGTCTTGTATTCTACCGTCGTATGATATTTAGTAATAGTTGTTCTTGTTCTTGTAGTTGTGCTTGTAGTTGTTGTTGCTTTAGATTCTTTTCTCACAAAAATTTTCAACAATCTTTAATGTCATGACTCTTCGTTTATGACGACGACAAATTATGGATGAATTCCTTGAGTGTCCTATCACAAATGCACAGATACAAAACAGCAGGCTACAACAAAAGAGTGTGCAGTGTGCACTCTACACTCTGCAATCTGCATCTACCGATTTCTTTTACTACTTTACAGCAAAACTCCAGACACTGAATTTTCAATGTACACATAGAAAATGTAGAACGGATTGGACTCTCTCTCTCTCTTCTCTCAGCTTTTAATTTTACGATCTTCACCCCACATGCTTTGTCTATTACACACATGATGTATTATGTATTTTGTGTTATGTGTTTCATATCGTTATTTCCCATCAAGTAATAGAATAGTTTGCAAAGTAAAAAAGTACAAGCCATAAACTAGAAACATGGTCACTGACGAGTGGCTAAAACTGTTGTGAGTAGTGAGTAGTCGTAATGTTGTTATTAAGTATTCATCTACTTTAACTCTTCTGCTTCTGCTTGTGCATTCTGCCTTTATTCACATAAAATATAAAGATATTGTGCATACTTGAAATTTCATGATCATCTGGATTTTCAATTCATAAGTACTTCATACATACAACATACAGGAATATCAGCTAGGAAACATGCACCGAATTAACAATTTACATTCTTGTGGGTTTCATATACTTTTATCCTCCATTTACAATAAAACCTCCGGTGTTTTATGATACAGAGACAAAATACAAAATACAAACTACACAAAGTACAAAGAAATAAAATCACAGTAATGATTCTGTTTAGAAAAAGTTGCACTCATTTCCATTCTCTTGGTGTATTTTATCTCCAACTCATGTTTGTACATTGTGCATTGTGCATGTTTCAATTTCAACACCAATAAAAGATAATTGAAGGCTAAAATTAAAACCAAGAAAGTCATTTGCTCAGTAATGAGTCCTCTGTTCACTATACTGTCTTCTTTCTGCTTGAACCATAAGAAGTCTGAATGCGGATACAACTCCGAATACGAATATGACAAGGAGTAAAAAAGCATATAAAAATACAAATTAACATTTCACCATCCCATGTAATGTAAAGTGTAAATAAATACAAGCGATGTACAATCCACATTTTCCTCCTTTGTTGAACGATCACTCTGTATAATAATAAAATATTAATTAGAGGCTAAATGGTAATTTTTCTATCGTTCCTCGGTGTACATGTCAGTATTTTCCCCTGTTCCGTATTCCATATTAAATTAGGGATGGTTGTATCATTATTTTTTAAAGTGTAGAGTACAATAAAAATGCCTCAGCTCAACTCAACTCAACTTTTGCTATGTTCAACCTAGTTTAACGATCCACTTTGTTGAGGTATCAAGTGTAATGTGTAATATGTGCAAAGGTTTTGCTCTGTTTTGCCT